>VMDO01020669.1:0-36998 GCA_007922755.1 Pedetes capensis
AAAACACAAAAATGAGTATGTACCTAAAAGAGAATTTCAAAACAAAACAGGTAAATATTTATGAAATTGAGTGAATAAACAAACAAATCTATAATTGTAGTTGGGGAATTTAAAACTACTCTCTTAGTAATGCAGGAAAAACACAGAAAATTAGATTTAACATCAACAACCACTTGATCTAATTGAAATTTACACAATACCTAGAAAGAGGAGAACACACATTCTTTTCAAGTGTACATAGAATGTTCACTAGTATACACATCTTGATTTTTATAATTTTTATGAAAAAGCAAGGGAAACAGAGTAGTCAGAAACATTTTTTTTAAAAAGTGAGACCATTCCCTGATTCTAAGGCTTACTATAAAGTTATAGTAATCAAGACCTCATGGTACTGAAAAAGAGAACAAGCACGTAGAGCAAAGAAACAAAACAGAAAGTTCAAAAATAGCCTCCACATGTATATGGCAATAGATTTTAAACAAAGGACACTAAACAGAGAAAGACTGTCCTTTCAAACACTAAAATAATTGAACATCCATATTCAAAAAAAAAAAAGTTGAAATATACCACACCTACACTATTTTTTAAAAAGTAACTCAAAATAGATCATCGACCCAAATGTAAAACCTAAACCTATAAAATTTTCAGAAGAAAACACAGAAAATCTTTATGATCTTGATTCCTCTTTTTTATTTCTTATATGTTTTTAAATTTTTTTATTGGTAATGTTTAATGCACAACTTAATGGGTATGACTCTGATTTCTTAAATATGACAAAGATTTCATAAATGTGACATCAAATTTCACCAAAATTAGGAACTTCTACTGAAAGACATTTTTGAGAGAATGAAAAAGACAAACCAGATTAAGAGAAAATATATGCACATCATGTATTTTATAATTAAGTTTTTTGCAGAATATGTGAAGAACTCTCAAAACTCCATAATTAGGAAACAAACAATCTAATATAAAGCTAGGCAAAAGATTTTAATACTCAGAAGATATACTGATGGCAAATACCATGTGGAAAAACACTCAACATCATTAGCCATTAGGGTAACACAAAATAAAACACAGAGTCAACTATAAACTCAAAGGCCTAAAACTTAAAAATCAGGACCATACCAAATGTTGGCATGAATATAGAACAACTGAAAAGCTCTTAAACTACTAGTGGCAATGTGAAATGGTACAAATGCTTTGGAAAACAGTATGGTAGTTCCTTAAAAAATTAAATGTACACCTACCATATGACCCAGCCATTCCATTCCTTGGTATTCACACCAGAGAAATTAAATCATGTATCTATAAAAAGATTTATTTACAAATGTAAATAGCAACTTTATTGGTAATAATCCCAAACTGGAAATAACTCAGACCTTCAACATTCCATACAATGGAATACCACTCCACAATAAAAAAGAATCAACTTTTGATACATGCATCAACACGGACAAATCTCAAAATTATTATGCTTGCTGAAAAAAATAAATAATATTAACTATTAATAAATTTGTAATAAATTAATAAATTTGAAACCTGAAATTCAAACAATATTAGAATTAAACAACACATTAAACTAAATTTTTACAGTTTGCTACAAGAACACATGCATTTTTCTGAAAGAAAGGTAAACTTGGGCTATTATTATAATACCAAATTTTTCTTAATACATGGAAATAAGTTTATTCTATTGAGTTGCAGAGAGGACTGATTGTAATCCCATATTTGCCACAAAATAGCTATATAAGCCTAGGTAAGTCACTTAACCCCTGTAGGCCTCATTAGAGGATTTAAATGCTTTTCAAAGAACACATAGAAATCCAAGGGTTCCACCAAGGTGCTTCAATGGAGATAAAAGGACCTACACCCTGCCCATATGCATTTCAAGAAGATGTGTTGTAATTATTGAACTTGTTTGACTTATTTTCAATGTTCCCAATATTGATGACAATGATGATGATGATGATGATGGTAATGGTGATGGAAGCAATAATGATAAACATTTCATTAGGTACTCACTTTATGCCAAAAATTTTACAAAATACATAATATGAATTATGTCATTTAATCTTCTTATATGCCTATGATGTAAATTCTGTTTTTATTTTTATTTTAAAGATGAGAAAACTAGCTTTAAACAAGTTAAGTAACTTAACCAATGCCATAAAATCAGAGCCTGTAGCCATAGCCCTGTGGCATCCGATCCCGTCAGATCTCAGAAGCTAAACAGGGTCGGGCCTGGTTAGTATTTGGATGAGAGACCGCCTGGGAACAGCAGGTGCTATAGGCTTGGGAGATGGATCCGGCAACCCACTCCAAAAACTCAATCCACCATTGAAAACCCTATGAACAGCAGAGAAGCATTGACAATAGTCTATTGTTTCATGTGTTGTTTGTAGGCTCGCAATGAGTCAGACATGGACTCGAAGGTACCTAATGACAACAACGTACGGATTATACCATTTCAGTGTAGTTTCCAGATTGCTCCTTGCCATTGCAGTTATGTGTCATTTTATGTCATCCACATTCTGTTTGCAAAACCTTGTTGATTATAACTATGAAAAGGCAGCAAAAATGTTCTTGCACTGAATGTGAAAACTAAAAATATATACCAAAAAAGAACATACAAAAAACTTACTTGCAAAGTCAACAAAGTTCTTCTTACCTACAGAGGTATTCAGCGAGAGACACATTTTTTAAAAATGTATTTAGGGTAATGGGTGTTGAGAATATAAAAGTTACACAGCATAGAGTCTCTCTATAATATGCTCAAAAATTGTTATCTTAAGTCACGAAAAGGGCCAATTTTTTCTAATAACTCATCAGCCATATTAGAAGATAAAAGGTATTCCTTCCTTTTAATTAATATATTAACTAAAAATAATTCAATTATATGAAATGTGATTACCGTGTGCGCTGGGTTTTTTTTTTTTTTTTTTTTTTTTGGTGGGGAAGAGCTTAAAAAATTCAAAGACAGGGCAAAGCATAATGAATAATATAATCTCTCGTGTACCCTCAATCAAAAACTAAGAAGGCTCTGTAATGTTTATTTCCAATATTGTATTTTTAATAAAAATATATAAAATATACAAAATATATTTTGTGTATGTATATATGTCTGTTTATACATACATATAAATATATATGATAAGTCCCTTCAAACTTAAATCTAGCCATGAGTATGACCATATACATATACACTAGGATCTGGGAGTCTTTCTTGCAAATCACCAAACCAGAAGGTAGTCTAATGGACACAAAGCCCAAGCCTTGCTAAAACATTGCAAATATCTTCTCCTAGCATGTCATTTATTTATTATGAAGTACTTCTCATTTGGAAAATTTAAATTTTTATGTATTAATATGCAATTATCTTTTCCTTTTCTAGCTTGGCTTTTCCTCCCCTGATATCACAAAAATATTCTCTAATTTCTTCTTACAGGCTTATTTTTCACTTTTTTTTTCTTTTTCTTTTCTGGTGCTACAGATCAAAAAGCCAGTGCCTCATGTGTGCTAGGCAAGTACTCTTTCACTGAGCTATAACACTCCCATAGCCCTTATATCTCACTTTTAAATATTTGACTAGAAATAATTTGAGAGTGAGTCAGGAATCTAATCTTATTTTTATTCCATTCAGAGAAACAACTGCACTGGGCACAATGGTGCACACCTGTAATCTTAGCAACTTGGGAGGCAAAGGCAGGAGGATTACAAGGTCGAGACCAGAGGCAGTCTGTGTAATTTAGTGAGACCCTGTCTCAAAAACAAGTGAAAAAATGGGCTGGGGGTGCACCTTAGTAGTACAACACTTGTAAAGTATGCAAGTGTGAGGCCCTGGGTTCAACCCCCAGTACCACAAAAAATAAATAAATAAATAAATAAAGAGAGAGAGAGAGAAACCGCCCCAAAACCATTTATTGAATATCCATAATTTTTCCCACCCTTGTGAAGCTAATTTTGTCATTCTCTTTCTTTCTAATCATCATACTTCATTTCTTTTTCTAGTCATCTTGCATTGGCTGGATTCTCCAGTACAATGTCAAGGAGCCGTGGTGACAGCTATTATGTCCTAATTGTTCCTCTTTAGATGCATCTTAATGATACTGTATTTAAAATATTGGAATAAAACTTTACATTTTGACAGAATGCTGAGCATGGTGGCACACACCTATAATCCCAGCCACTTGGGAGGCGGAGTCAGGAAGATTGTGAGTTTGGGGGCAAGGGCAGCCCTCATAACTACTGAGACCTTGACTAAATATAAAAAATAAAAAATGGCCTGGAGGGACAGCCCAGTTTAGTAAAGCATTTACAAAGTATGTGAGAAGCCCTGGGTTCAATTCCCAAGTACTGCAAAAAAAAAAAAAAAAAAAAAAAGGTATCATTTCTCTGGTTAAGCATGTTTCCTTCTATTCTTGCTCTAACAAGAACTTTAGTATCAAAAAATATTTTTTTAAGCAAAAAAGAATTTTATTATCTGATGCTTATTCTGTATCTATAGATATGAAATTTTTTCTTTTTCTCACTTGTGTAGTAAATCATTCTCACAGATTTTAATGTTGACTCCTCCTTGTCAAGATAGGCATTGTGATTACATTCCCTATACATAGTCCATCATACCCAATTGTTTAGCAACTTGACCTATACCTAAATTTAGCCTACACCAAGATTCAAAAATGGATCATTAGAGCCCTAAGTCAATCAGAATATCCCATCCCCTCTGTCAGAGTGACTTATTGAGAGGTTTGAATGCATCAGTTCATGCCATTTTCATGACCACTAGAAAACGGTCAGCTGGTCAAATCAGAGTGAAACACAAAACTTTTGTCCAAAAGTTTTGTGCCAGTAGGCATGATCAGATCACCTAGCCTTACCGACCATTTCCTCCTGGTAGCCACTTTGTGGCCTGATACAAGCCAGCTAAGAGAAAGATGACATGGAGAAAATTAGAGCTGAGTAATTTACAAAAAAAAACCAAAATCACCAGAGTAAAGATCAAAGTACTTCTCAAAGGTTTAAGCCAGCTGAAGTTGAAGTTGGTTTTGGTTTTGTTTCTTTTGCACTCAAAAGCACCCTTATAAGCTGGTATTCAGAGTAGAAATCTAACTCATTCATGGATGTATTTTTTATTAAATATATGATAGAGCTGATATGCTATTTTACTTAGAACTTTTACCAATTATACTTTAAAATAAGAGGAATTAAACTAAGTAAAAAGGCATATCATATGAAAGACCATGTCCAATACACTATTCTCTGCTGCCCAAGAATTAATTTATTCAACAGGTATTAAGGACATACTATGTCCCAATACTGAAGTTAAAATGAGGACCCAAACGTAATCTTTATTCTTAAAGAACACTGAGACCTGATTTTACAGGCTGATATATAGGCAAACATATAAGAACCAAAGTGGGAACTTCCAACCACAACTGAAAGCCTGGTGGCTCTGATCTTATAAAACAAAACTAAGTGCACATCTATAATCCCAGCACTTAGGAGGCTAACACAGGAGGATCTTGAGTTTGAAGTGGACTTGGGGCTACATAGTGATACACTGTCTCAACAAATGAAATAGAATGGAATAAAATAGAATAGAAATGAACACAGTAAAATAAAATAAAACAAAATAAAACTAAGAAGTTTTCAGGGCTGGGGTTTAGTTCAGTTGGTAGATTACTGCTCTGTACCCTCTGAGGACCCGGGTTGGATCCCTAGCACCGCAAATAAAAAACAGAGAAGGAAGAAGCAATCCACTCCCAAAGCAATCAGCCACTGAAATCCTATGAAAGTTGCTATGAGTTGGACCCAACCCGATGGCACCTAATTACAAACAACAAAAAGGATTTTCCAATTTTCATTTTAAAATTTTTGTTACCACTTTATTCCATTTTCTTTATGGATTCTAAGAGTTTTATATATTACCTGTGTTAGATGGATCCAAAATTAACTGAAGAGATGGCTTATTTGTTTGGCTGACTGGAACATCTCCAAATGAATGGTCTGAAATCTCACTGGAACTTTGACAATCAACAAGAAGACAGCTTTGCTCTTTCTCAGAATCTCTCAAAATCTCTTCCATGGCTTTTTCCAATTGTTCATCACCATTAGAAACTATCTATAGCCAGAGCAAGATAATTCTGTTAAAATCCTATTATAATTCTGGAAATTAACTTTAAGAAAATGTTTCGTTTCTAGGAAAACTTTAAATCATTTCAATAATTAAATATATAGTTTCTGAATAATAAGAATTTCTGTAGTTATACAAAATTTCACATACACATAACATATTAAAATCCTGAAAAAATAAAACAAACTAAATGAGAGGACAATCCATTTCACAAAGGATTCTTCATAAAACACTTCAGATAGTTTCCAAATACATTTGGCATAAGATTTTATTTATAAAAACTGCTTTTCGTTTTTCCTTTTTCTTTTTTGGACTTTTGTGTTCTAAAACTGAGATAATCTTAAAGTTATATATTTTAAAGGGAAATAATGGGTAAGTTTAAATAGCCTATTGTAAATATCATTTAAAAGATCATAAACCAGACATCATGGTGCATACCTATAGTACCAGCTATTCAAGAGGCTAAGGTACGACAATCATGAATTCAAGGCCAGAAGCAGGCTAGACAATTTAGCAAAGATTCTGTCTCAAAATAAGGAAAAATAAAAAAATTTTTAAAGGGTGAGATGGGGGGTGTGGCTCAGTGGTAGAGCATCTGCTCAACATGTGCAAGGTCCTGGGTTCAACCTCTAAGTATTGAAAAAAATAAATTATAAACATTATAATTCTTATTCTCATATTTCCAACTTTTTTCACAAATTGTCTGCTAGCTGCCAAGAGGAGTACTGCTAATTTCCTTAAATTTAAGTTATTATATATGTGCTTTTGTTTTGAGACAGGGTCTCACTGCATTGCCCAGGCTGGCCTATAACTCACTATGTAGACGAGTGGCCTTCTGCCTGAGCCACCTGAGTGCTGGGATTATATGCATGCAGCATCATGCCTGAAAACTGATATTTTTTTCTTAAAGTCAAGTAAGGCACAAAGCCTAAATAAATAAATGATGGCTTAAACACAACAGTGCTAAAAATACAGGTATCTAAAAATAAAATCCGTGATCATTTAAATAAAAATATATTTTCTCAATATAAACATTTAATAATCTCATTTTACAATATTTCATTAGACTGATATGTATCAATATATCAGTCTTTGATGTCATACTTAATACAAAGCAAAAGTCATAAATAAAATATAGAATTTTGACTAATTTTTCTATTCTTATTCACAGAGGATGGTTACATAATTCTCATGCACATACACCTGACTTTTCTTTCTTTGCGTTAGGAAAGGCAACAAAAGTAAATTTAAAAGGACTGTACCCAAATGAAAATTCAACTGCTAAAAATAGATACATACTTTAGAAAATATTCAGACAAGTCAACTGTTAAATCACCTACCAGAATGTTACCAGCTAATATAAAACATAAAAACCACAAGGGAAAAAGTCTCTAAAGTGGAAGGAAAGGATAAGTTATGTAATTAACTTTAAAACACAGAAATAAGAGAAACAAAGGCAACCAGGTAAATTAAATTTATCTAAGATTTAACCATGAAGTTTAATTTGCCAATTACCCTTTTTCTTCTATTCTCCCTTGTAGTTATTCCTCCTAAAACTCCAAATTAGAAGGCAAATAATCAAAAACAAAAAGCTTAAAAATGCTCAAACCAACTAGAATAAATCAAACACTGGTTTTAGTCTCAGGTCAGTATTTGAGAAAAACCTTAGATTTTCATATACCTCCCAAAGTAAGCTTCAAATAGTTTGAAAGAAAAAAACACAATAATTAAAATAGTGTCAGAAAAGAAAAAATACCTTCAACTGAGGATTTCCATCATCTTTCGTAGAAGTATCATCAGCATGCTGAGGTACCAAAACAAATTCTTCATTGTTCAGTGTAGCCACAGAATCAGATGACCCACTAACTTTCTGTAATGAAGCTCTGACCTCCATTTCAGTTCTTCAAATTTCTCTTCCCACACCCACCTGGAAAAATGAAATGGATTTTAAAAAGTATTAATTAAAAACAAACTAATTAACAACATGAACAAATGAGGCCTTAAAAATGGTTCATATGAAGAAGAATCTGCTGGCTTGATATCTATCTCAATATTAGAGAGGCTACCTTCTTGGATGGCCACATAATGGAAATGTACTTGAGTTTCCAGACTAAAAGAACCATATTGTTCCCTGTAAAACACACAAGCCTGCCCATATCTTGACAAAAGAGATTCACCTCTATTTATTTAACTCTTAGTTCACTTAGAAATACTATTTTTGTTCTTTTTAATAAATACAGGAGATAATTAAGCAGTGTACTAGAAACACAAATTCTCTCTCTCTCTCTCTCTCTCTCTCTCTCTCTCTCTCTCTCACACACACACACGCGCGCGCGCACACACACACACACACACACACACACACACTACATTCAGCTGAGCAGAGTGAGGCATGCTTATAGTCCTAGCTACTCAGGAGGCTGAGGCAGAAGGATCACTTGAGCCCAGGAGCACAACATCACAGGTGCAATAGAGTGAAGCCCTATCTAAAAAAAAAAAAACACCTCATTTTAATTATTTTATTAATTAAACCCAAATGCTTTCCAAAAAACTTATCTCCTCAAGAACAAGTACTGTACTTTTAAATATGTTTTTCTGGGTCACTGAACTTGACTGACTAATACAGAATTCAACGCCCTAAGCCATGTATCTGTTCCTTTTCCAACACATTATAACACTCACCAGCACAAAAGAAAAAAAAAGGCTTCCATAGTACATTCATGTAGCAAACTAAGTTTCAGTAACCAAATACACTGTAATTGTTTTCTGGATAGATCTATACTCCCATAGAAACTCAACAGTTCCAGAAGTTCATATATTTACCCAATACTGGGGAGTTGAACCCAGGGCCTCAAGCAAGCAAGGCAAGGGCTCTTCCACGGAGCCATACCCCAGTTCTTTTTTTATTTTGAGACATGGTCTTGCTAAATTGCACAGGCTGTCTCTGGTCTCAAAAATCACAATCCTCCTGCCTCAACCTCCCAAGTAGTAAGGATTATAGGCATGTACCACAGCACCTGGTTTTCAACTCAACTAATTTTGACTGAAAATATACACTACATAACAGACACTGTACTCAGTCCTGTGGTTACGTGTGAATAAGGGAGACAGGTAGCCTGCTGTACTGCAGCTTTCTTACTAGCAAGAAAAGAAACAAATAAGCAGGTAAGCAAAAAAAATTCCAAATCACTCTAAAGGCTGTGAAGAAAATAAAAGACTAATGTGGCAGAAAAACTGTAGGGAGTATGCTGTTGTTAGGTGCCGTCGAGTCGTTAATAGCGACCCTTACAGGGTTTTCAATGGCTGAGTGCTTTGGGATTTCCTTGGGAGTGGATTGCCAGGTCCTTCTCCCATTTTTGCGGCGCTGGGAATTGAACTCGGGGCCTCAGAGATTGCAGTGCAGCACTCTACCCACTGAGCTAAATCCCAGCCCAGTAGGGAGTATAGAGATAACTTTAAGTAAGGTGGTAAGAATGAACTCTCTGAAAGGGAAATGTATGAGCTAAAACCTGGAAGCAAAAAAGAACCATAGAGTAAATAATCTGTATAGTGACCAGATGAATGTGATGGAGGGCAGGACAAGCAGACTAGGCTGAAGAGCACAGGTTACTACAAACCACAGTAAGTCCATGCATAAAATTCTCCCAAAAGACTTCTCTTTCTACTTATATGCTATGCAATGGAGAGCCATCAAGTCGGTGCCAACTCATAGTGACCCTCACAGGGTTTTCAATGGCTGATTGTTTCAGGAATGGGCTGCCATTCCCTTCTCCCATTTCTGTGGTGCTGGGGATGGAGCCCAGGGCCTCAGACAGCACAGAGCACTACCATCTGAGATAAACCCCAGGCTTCAAATTAGATTACTCTTTTCACTGTCACATATAAGTATGGCTGCAATATTCCATTTTGCCATTAGGTGACACTAACACTATTATTTTTGACAAAATAAATACATTATTTCTAAATTCAAGGTACACTTGTAAAAATTACTTTGCAACTTTACCAAAAATCAAAATTCCCAAGAATACTAAAATAATCATACTCCTGAGCTATTCATCATTTATTTCTGTTCTGCATATTAATATGCTCTCTTTTTGAAACCTTCAAGCACACTGATTTGTCTTTAAAGGTTTTTTCCACTTTACATATGGTTGTTGTTGTTGTTAGGTGCTGTCGAGTCGGTATCCGACTCATAGCGACCCTCATAGGGTTTTCAATGGCTGTTTCGGGATTGCCTTGGGAGTGGATTGCCAGGCCCTTCTCCCTTACATATGGTATGTTTCCCAAATGCAGTATGTGTTAGCCTTACATGTCTTCACTTTTATGGGCTGCACCATGAATCCTTCATTGCCAAGCACCACACAAGCCAGGTGCTTTTCTATGGTCAATCCTTCTCCAAGTCTTTATCAAGTTGCTGTTCCTCCAGCTGACTTCTAGATGTTGGAAATCTTTTCCCTTGCCACATACCCTAAGTAATATCTCTCATTATCACATATTAAAATAGCATATGCGTGTATGTGCAAAATCTCCCAAATTTCTAGCCTGACTCAAATGTCTCCTCTAATTTCCTGACTTGGAATCTAACTCTCTATTTGACATTTCTAAAAGTCTTATCAGTATCTTAAAATATGACCACAACAGAATTTCTAATGTTGCCCCCAAACCAGTTACTCATCTATACTTCCCATTTCAGTAAGTAACACCACCTTCCACTAAGTTACTCAAACCAAAAACCTGGATGTCATCCTTTTTTTTTCTGGGGTAGGGAGGTAAGGGGTATTTGGTTGATCCCAGGGCCACTGAGCTGTACCCCCAGACCCTTTTTATTTTTCATTTTGAGAAAGGGCCTCATTAAGTTACACAAGCTGCCTCTGGCCTCAAAGCTGCAATCCTCCTGCCTCAGCCTCCTGAGTCTCTAGGAATATAGGTTTGCACTACTGTGTCCAGTTGAATATCATCCTAATTCAACTATACTAAATCACTCTTCACATTAGCAAGTCATGGTCAGCTAGCTCTATCTCCAAAATAAAACCCACATTTATCCATTTTCCATCATGGCTGCTACTACTACCCAGCAAGTAATGTTCTCACTTACTACAAAAGCCTCCTACCCCATCTCCTACTTGCAGTCTTGTCCCCCTCAATCTGTTCTTCACACAGCAGGCAAAGAAACTTAGAAAATAAGTTATATTAGTGTAGACTAAAAGCTTGCCACTATACTTCAAATAAAATCCAAACTATTTCCCAGGATTTACTAGGCTTAATAAACTTTTGCCCCTGCCACTTTCTCATTATAGCTATTTAATCACAGCAAATTCTGTCCCACTTTAGGGTCTGAGCTCTCATCTCCTACCTTCATACTACTGACTCCTTCAAGTATCAGTTTTCATTCATGCATTCAACACATAATCAGTGAGTCCCTAGTAGGCAGAATAAGCTACACTCATGAATAAAACCACAGTAGTCTCTGTCTTCCTAAAGTTGACATTCTAATGCAACAGACAGATAATATAGAAGAAAAAAAAATCAGGATCACATCTTGTAATAAGTATACAAACAGTGATGAGAGGGCAGAAGATAATAGAAGTCTATTTGATATTTGGGCTTAATAAGAATGAGTCAGCCGTGGAAAGAATTAAAAGGGGGAAAAAACATTCCACCAGAAGAAACAGCAAATACAAAAGCCTCCTTCTGAGGAACAGAATCAAGGCCATGGTAGCTAGATCACAGAGAGTAATATGAGACATGGGAAGGAAGGTAGAGAAGCCAGATGCTAACACTATCTAAACAAGCCCCTTCTTTCAAACACAAAATTCTGCTTTGTTTACTGGGAAATATATCATGCCTAGTGTAGTACCTAGTACACTACAGATATTCAATAAATGTGTTGAACAAATTGTTAAAAATACCAAGCCAAAGCTCACACAAATAGCAAATATGGAGCCAGGATTCAAACTATGTAGTCTGGCTTCAGAGTACATGCTATGAACCACTACATTATGCTGTCTCTTAAAGTTTCCTCAAGTGTTCCTTGAAACCCAGGGTTGGCACCTCCTCAACAAAATATCACTAAGCACTGGATCTTCTCTATGCCCTCTCCTCCATAAAAAATGACCGGTCTCTTTCCCAAAGCATTCTTCTCAAATAGGTGACACATAAGTTACCTGATAACTACCTCTGAATTAATGTGTTCAATAATACTAATGGTTGCTCAGTTCAAATAAGATACTCATTTTAAAAACAGAGGTTTCCATTAACTCAAAGGAAATTTCAGATAGTCTGCCAGGCTAACAAGTAAGCTATTAGTTTACTAGTTGTAATTCTGTGTCTGCTTCAAACTGGCTTTCTCATTCTACTCAGAATTAACACAGCTAAAAGCATGAAATGTTGCCATAAATTGTGATAGGGCTATTTTTGAAAGTGTACTTAATGCTACCTTATTCAGTTGAACATTATTTTGAACCTGAATGCAAAGATGACGTGTGTTGGGGATTTTTAAAATAATATTTCCCAGCTAGGGTCCCTCATGACAGCTTGAGGGGCTGACCCCTCGCTGACCCCAGGGCTCATCTGACTCACTCAAAACAGCCCCTCCCATCGAGTGAGCAAAGATGGCCCCTGGCCAGCTTGACCAGCCTCAACCACCATAATTTTGATTGGCTCCCCTCACCACTGTGCAGGTAGTAACTGTCTCTACCTGGCAGTTATGTCCGTTTGCCCCCTGTACCTGCCAGCTGTGTGCCCCAATTGGCTGAACCCCACCATGTGACCCCTCCAGGACCCTATAAAAGCAGGGCTCCTGGACCCCGTATCACTCCTTTGATCCTGACCTCTCTGACCATCTCCTGAACCTCATCACCTGGACCAGCGCTCCCTACTCCTGCAAGACCATCTAGCAAGCCGGCGAGATCAAGCCCAGGGGCCCCGAAGAGCCCCGAAGAGCCGAAGAGCCGAAGAGCCGAAGGCATCTAGCAAGCCACGAAGAGCCTCCCAACTCCTCCCATCCTTGGGAAGGAGGGGGGTAAAGAAGGCAAGCCGCGAGAGTCAAGACCATCGGACCTCAACTGAACACCAGCGGCTGTGGCTGTGCCTTTAAGGCTGAGCTGTACCAGCACTTAGCCTGCAGCAGCCAGCACTTAAAGGGGTAGAGCCTTGCTCTATAGGGGCTGCCTGCTCCTTGCTCTCCATAAGGGGAGCACCCAAATAAACCTTCCCTGTTCTCCTCCAACCATCTGAAGGTCTCCCGAGGTCCTTCTTTCCCGACACCGGTCACGTGTTTATGTTGTGGGTTTGGCCCTATCTTTAGCTGGGCTAGAGCCAAAAACCCCAACAGACGTGTTTATCATATGTGCACACAAACACAAAAATCTAGAATGGCAAAGTAAATGCTTTAAAATATTTCAACAGACAAGAAATGTTGAAAGTAATAATATTTAAGTGGAGAAAGAATGGTCCTTTCAACAAACTGTACTAGGACAATTGGCTATCTGCACGCAAAAGAATGTAGTTGGACCCCTGTCTCACACTGTGCACAAAACAATTCAAAAACAGATCATAGACCTATATAAGAGCTAAAACTACAAAACTCTTAGAGAAAACATAAGAGTATATTTTCATGTGCTCGGGTTAAGTATTATATCTTAAATATGACGCCAAAAGCTTAAGTGACAAAAGAAAAAAATGCATAAACTGGACTATGGTCAAATTAAAAATGTACTGCAAATGATATCTTGAAGAAAGCTAAAAGAAAACTCAAAAAGCTGGGGCACAGGGGCACATGCATGTAATCCCAGCACTGGGAGGCTGAGGCAAGAAAGGATCATGAGCTTGAGTCCAGCCTGGGTTATATACCAAAATGCTGTAAATAAACAAAAAAGAAAAAGGAGAAAAAAGAAAAGGTAATAGGATAAAAAAAAATTTTCAAATCATATATCTGATAAGGGTCTTATATCCAGATTATATGAGGAACTCTTACAACCTAATAATAAAAAGACAAAAGTACAACCTCTAGTTTAAGCTAAAGAGTCATCACTCCCTTCCTTACAAAAAGAAAAAGTTCAACGCACTGAACGCACTTTTCTTGGTCCTTTAGAGAATTAGGATCACAAGACAAACTGACATCAAAATCTGGAGGTTAGGGAAGAGAAAAAGAGGGACACATCCAGAAAGACATAGCAACTGAGATGGATTAATGTGAAGCTGAAGCTTCTGGAGCCCTAAACTGGTAGGACCACTTAAAACAGCAATTTTAACAAACTGCTAGAAGCTAAGTGTAGAATAGCATAAGAGTGGGAAACTCCTGGGGTCAACAGCCTTAGGAGGGGCTCCCAAATTTTGATTGGCTTTACCTCCGGGAACCCTACCATGTACTCACAGTAAAAATAAACAAAGTGCCCTCATGATTCTGGTAAGAAGAGGGGAAAAGTAATCATTGTAGAATATAGTAAGAACTTACCCCAAAACAAAGACCTATTTTTCAGGGAAAAAAAAAAAAAATTGCCAGACCCTTATCCTACCTGGAGGAAGGGAGTTCCTCACACTCACTCCCCTCCATTCTTTCTGTCCATATAAGGAGGTACAGGCAAGAGCAACAGGTATCAGAGCTTCAAGGAATAGACTGGGAATATTCCAACAAAGGAAAATACAGAACGCTGGGAAGAAAGAAAAGCCATAGCAGTGGAGAAACACTTGCAAAGGTCACATCTCCAAAATATAAAGACTGGGATTTAATCTAAAATTATAGTGTCACTTTACACACATGCACACACGCACACACACACACCCCTTAATATCATACAAAGCCCTAAAATAATAACAGTTGATTACAGATAAAAGAACTGCAAGACACAGACTGTCCAAAGAAGAGTACTAAGGAAAATCCAAAGTAAAACAGAAATTAAAACAAGAACATCAGAAGATTTTAAAACCTCTGGCACCTACAAGTACAACACACATTAAGCAGAGCCTAACTCATTATATTAACATTACTTCTCACACTAAAGGATTATTTATTTAAATTTCTATTAGCAATGCCTCCAACTTTCAACAAAAATTATAAATCATTCTAAAAGGCAATAAAATATTCTGAAAAGCCAAAGCAATCATCAGGACCAGACTGCTATGGCACAGTTAATGAAAGTACCAGTCAGGAAATTTAAGTATTTAAAATAACAATGATTAATAAATTAAAGGCTCTAAATAAAAATGTAGGAAGAATGCAAGAACATATGGGTACTGTAAGTAAGGTGACAACAACTCAAAGAATCAAAAGGAATTAAAAGAAATCAAAAACATGGTTAACAGATACGAATGCCTTCAATGGGCTCATTAGTAAATGTAACACCACTGAGGAAAGACTCAGTTAACTTAAAAATGGGTCAACAGAAATTAACCAAACTGAAATACAAAGAATAAAGGGGGAAAAAACAAAATAGGGAACCAAGACTGTGTGACAATATCAAAGGTATAACTTGTACTTACCTAGAATTAGAGGAGGAGAAGAAAAAGAAACCCAAAGAAATAACTGAAGTAATAATAGCCAAGATTTTCTCCAAATTAATGACAGATACTAAACCAAATGGAGAGGAAACTCAGAAAACACTCCCCATGATAAATATGTAGGTGGAGAGAGATGCACCTATGCATATCATATTCAAACTGCAGAGAATGAAAACAATCATAACATAAAAGAACTGTGGAACAATACTAAAATGTGAACCAAACACATAGCTTGAATGGCAATATGGAGCAAAAGATATTTAAAGTAATAATGCCAAAGATATTTCCAAAATGAATGACAGGCCAGGCACGGTGGCGCATGCCTGTAATCCCAGCGACTTGGGAGGCAGAGGCAGAAGGATCGCAAGTTCGAGACCAGAGGCAGTCTGCATAATGTAGCCAAGACCCTGTCTCAAAAAGTTAAAAAATGGATCAGGGGTACAGCGCAGTAGTATAGCACTTGCAGAGCATGCAAGTGCAAGGCCCTGGGTTCGACCCCGAGTACAGTCCAAAAAAAAAAAAAAATTTAATGACAGGCACCAGACAGAGAAATTCAGAGAAAATCAAAAACAGCAAATATGAGGGAAAAGATGCCCCTCAACATATCACGTTCACACTATACAAAGCCACACAGAAAAATCTTGAAAGAAGATGGGGGAGTGACAGCTTACCTTTACTGGAACAAGAATAAGAAACAGTGAACTCATCAGAAACCACACAAGCAGAAGGGAATGTTTAAACTATAACCATTAAAATGCTGAAACCTAGAACTCTATATCTAGAATCAAAGTCAAGGAGAAATAAAAACTGACACCAGAAAAATCCAAGGAAATTCACTGCCATCAGACTTTCCTTGGAAAATATGTTTAAAAAGTATATTTGACACTTGAACAACCCACATTTGAACACTGTGTGCCCATTTATATGTGGACTTTTTTTTGGACATTTGCAACAATTTGAAAAAATGTGCAGATGAACCATACAGCCTAGAAATACTTTTTAATTACGAAAAAGTTAGGTATTGCTAATAGTTTGCATCTTAAGTGTCCCCCAAAGACCTATATCCTCAAAGGCTTAAGACCTAGCTTGCTGTTATTGAAAGGTAAGGGGCCCTTGAGAAGATGGAAACTAGTGAGAACTCTAAGGTCATTGGAGGGGTACACTGACTCTTTTTTTCCTCTTTAATCTTTTCTGGCCATGAAGTAAACAGCTTTGCTCCAGGAGCTCCTGCCATGTGCTGCCACAGGACCATAGCTATAGGGCCAACTGATCATGGACTGAAACCTCCAAGTCTGTAAACCAAAACCTTTTCTCTATGTAAGTTATTTTATCTCAGATAATGTTGCAGTAACAACTAACACAGTTATACATAAATGCATAAAATATACACACATAACAATCTCATTTTATCAATTGCTACCATAAAATACATATAAATCTATAATAAAAAGTTAAAAACCTTAGGCACACAAAACCTCACATCACAGACCACACCTGGTGCTATTTTCAGTTGACAGAAATGTAAACAAATGTAAAGATGCAGTATTAAATCATAATGCACAAAATGACCTGTAGTATATACTATACTACAATAATTTCAAAGCCACCTCCTGTTGCTACTACAGCGAGCTCAAGTGTTATGCATATCCTTATAAGATGTGACACTAATCATCACCATGTAAGCAATTTGTCTCCCAAATAAGTTACACATGACAGTAAAAAGTGACTTCTCACAGTTCTTACATATATAATACATATAACATGAAACTTCCCAAAAAAGAATGCACTAAAGATGACTTTGCCAGGAAAGTCTATCAAACATTTTTCCCCTCACTGAGACAGTTCTTGCTGTATCACCCAGACTGGCCTCAAATTCGTGATCCTCCTGCCTTCGGCACCCTAGTCCTGAGATCACAGGTGTGCACCACCATGCCCAGTCTATACCAAACTTTTAAGAAGAAAATAATATTGATTCTCTATGATCTCTTCCAGGAAATAGAAGGAAAGAGGAACAATGTCTAACTCATTTTGTGAATCCAGTATTATCCTAATGCCAAAAACAGATTACAAGAAAACTACAGACCAATATCTCTAGTAATGTGGAGAATTTTTAAATCTTCAAAAATAAAGCCGGGTGCAGTGGCACATGCCTGTAACCCCAGCAACTCAGCAGGCAGGGGCAGGAGGATCACACGTTCCAGAACAGAGGCAGTCTGCATAATTTAGCAAGACCCTGTCTCAAGTGAAAAACCAGGCTGGGGTGCAGCTCAGTGGTACAACACTTGCAAAGCATGCAAGCATGAGGCCCTGGGTTCAACCCCCAGTACCACCAAAAAAAAAAAAAAAAAAAAAAAAAAAAAAAAAAAAAAAAAAAAAAAAAAAAAAAAAAAAAAAAAAAAAAAAAAAAAAAAAAAAAAAAAAAAAAAAAATCTTCAAAAATATTAGAAAACCATATCAAACAATGTATAAAAACAATCATGTACTAGGTGTAAAAGACTGGCTCAACATTCAAAAATTAATCAATGTAATTGAACCTACTAACAGACTAAAGAAAAATTGTTAGGTCAACTGATGTAGAAAAGGTATTTGACAAAATCCAATACCCATTCATGATAGTAACTCTCAACAAATTAGCAAATGAGTAGAACTACCTCAACTTGATAAAGAAAATTTTAAAATCCTACAATTAACATCGTACTTTATGGTAAAATACGAGACACTTTCCTCTCAAAATTGGGAACAAGGCAAGGATGTCGTCTTTTAATTGTCTGACTCAACACAATAAGAAATAAAAGGTAGGAAAATTGGAAAAGAAATTAAACTGCCTTTATTCATGGATTTATTCATGATTGTCAAAGTAAAAAACCATAAAGAATCAAAAAAAGAAACCTTTTGGAATTAATAAGCAAGTATAGAAAGGTTGCAAGATTCAAAGTCAATATATAAAACTCAATGTCTTCCCTACAAACAATAAATAATTAGGATCTAAGATGGGCGCGGTGGCACACGCCCATAATCCCAGCGGCTCAGGAGGCGGAGGAAGGAGGATCACAAGTTCGAGACCAGAGGAAGTCTGCGTAACTTAGTGAGAACCTGTCTCAAAAAGTAAAAAATGGGCTGAGGGTACGCTCAGTGGTTCAGCACTTGCAAAGCGTGCAAGTGCAAAGCCCTGAGTTCAAACCCCAGTATCACAAAAATAATAATAATAATAATAATAATAATAATAATAATTAGGATCTGGAACTTAAAAGGTAATGCCACTCAAAATAGCAAGAGAAAACATGACATATTCAGATATAAATTTATCAGAATATATATGGGATGTGTAAAGGAAATCTAAAAAACACTGAGGAAAGAAATTAAAAATCTAAATAAATGGAATGATACTCAATGTTTACTGAATACTCATTTGCTGAATTATTAAGATGTCAGTTCTTCCCAACTTGTGTACTTTGATTCAAAAAATAACTAGCTGAGAGTGACAGAATTACTGAGCACTCAGCTACAAGACAGACTACTATATTATCTGCACTATGTCAGGAAATACGTCCATTTTTATTTTATTCACCAACATTTCCAAAGAGTACAATGCCTGCAATCAGTATGGGCTCATGCAAATATTTCTTCAATAAACAAGCCAATTAGCTGGGCATGGTGGCACACACTTTTAATCCCAGCAACCCCAGAGGTGGAGGCAGGAGGATCAAAAGTTTGATGCCAGAGGCAGATATGTAACTTAGTGAGATTCTGTCTCAAAAATAAAAAGTAGAAAATGGACAGGGGGTACACCTCAGTGGTTGAGCACTTGCAAAAAGTATGTGAATATGTGTGGGGCCCTGGGTTCAATTCCCCAGTATCACAGGAAAAGAAAAAAAAAAGTCAACTATGTTAGATACAGAAAGACAGACTCCAGTATCAGGTAGGAAGTTGGACTAAATGAATTCTAAATTAATTTATTCTTACGATTCTCATTCTATGAAATATGTAGAAGAATCCAGTAAGTTCCTAATCTACATTCCAAAAAGCCAATTTGAAATATAATTTACTAAGTCTACTATTATGGAGCAGTACACTATAGCAAAATGTTAACTTATGCTTTATGTATGGCAGTTACTTCAGATCAAAAGAAGGAGAAGTTGTAAAATTCTCAGAGGCCTTTTAGATAACATGGAGATTGCTGGGTTTTTTTAACACAAGATGAATATACCTAATTTCAACCCCGCATGTTCAACAGAGCAGTACATAAAAACAAAATTGCTTTAAAAACCATTTCACTGGGCATGGAGACACATACCTGTAATCCCAGGGACTCAGGAGGTGGAGGTAGGAGGATCAAAAGTTTGAAGCCAGAAGTAGCCTGCACAATTTACACTCTGGCTCCAAGAAAAAAAAAAAAAAGTTACAAGTGGACTGAGGGTGCAGCTCAGTGTTAGACCACTTGCAAAGCATGCATGAAGCCCTGGGTTCAACCCCCAGTACAAAAAAAAAGCATTTAGTTGAAAGGCAGTCCTGATACAATACAAAAGTTAGAATATAAATTCTGCCAGAGGACTTTTATGTATCTTCAGGTATAAAATATATACATTTTGAGAACTGTAATATAGGCATAAATGTTCTCATTTTCTGAGTATTTTAAACGTATACGAGAATAAAGGATAGAAAATTTACCAATGCTACAAGAAAGCTGATATAAATGTGTGTTTCTTTTATCTATCCCCTTCTCCATTGCTCTGAACCCAAAGGAGCTCAATAAATATTTTGACCTAATTGAATCATTTAAAGACACACTTATCCCCTACATCTATAGAATTCTACCAATTCTACCAGGTTAAATAACTTTTAATTCTTACTTTAATGCCACATATTATTTGCTAAATGAGCGATGATGACACCTAAATTCACACTTCACTTAGATGCCTAAAACTACATTTTCACATATGTACTAAAAACAGTATAACAACATTCAACAAGTCTAACTAGAAGCTATTTTCTTCCTGAAATAACTGAACACATTCAAAAGTATGCACATGATCTAATTTTCTTCTGTACCAAAGGTGGTTATCTGCTCCTTGCTTATAGATTACATGCTGTACTTTTTCAAATGGCTCTTGAACTAAAATAGAAACCTAAAAATACAAATGTGAGTCAATATTGTATAGAGTGGGAGGACTATTAGGCATGAGAATTAGAATGACTATAAGATACTCCATTACAAATGTGGAAAAGGAAATATTCTTTTTTCACAGTAAGAATATGGTCATGAGTAATGTAGGACATTTGCCAACCAAAATTCTTCGGTGTTCTGAAGAACTGAGCCAGTCCAAGAAAAAACGTCCATGACCTCTGTTTACTAAACAATCCATCCACTGTTATTGTTCCCAAGTAAGAGCCACACCAATATGTAGGCTAGTGTGTCTCCAGCCCTGAGAAGGGCACAAAAGAACTTTATCACATTATTGCAATGGATACCTGAAGCAATAATCCTCACACCTTTTTCTCTAGGAATGAACCTTCCCTCCCTCAAATCAAAAACCATATGGCTTTTTATAGAAATCTCAATCCCACAGCCAAACAGATGTAAAGGCAGACACTGAATCTAATCACAATTCCTAAGATTCTTGGACTAGTGACCAGAGAGGACATCATAACAATGTCTCTCTTAGAGCAGAAACTTTTAAGATATAAACTGGGAATTATTAATGGCCATGTTTTTTCTCACATAAAGGCCAGCATACAGTAAGAGGGAAAAATAAATGCTAAAAACAGACAAGCAAGAGAGTTTTAACTGAGTCCTATCTTGGAGTCATTCCTAAGGCTTACCTCCATCTGTTCTCATCTTCAGTCTCAACAAACCCACTGTTTAATTCCATGAAATATCTCTTTCAAAAAATCTTTTTGTATAAGCTAGTTTAAATTGTGTTTCTGTCACATGAAGCCTAAAATGTGCTCATATAATTTTATACTAGCAAAAAGACTTACAAGACAAGTAAGTTGCAGAGAACAGTATCGTTTCATGTAGTAATATAAGAACAGAGATGTAGGTGAAGGAAGATGAAAAACTCAGAAGTTGACTATAATTTCCCAGATAAACAGTACAGCAAATGGGACAAAAGGAAGGGAAAAAAAGGTAAGGACTTACTTGAAATAACAGCAGTGGGGAGGAGCATTTGGGATTTAGGTAGGAGGATTAAGAGTCTGAGGCCAACCTGGACAGCATAGCAAATTCCAGGCCAACCTGGGCCAGCCAGGCTACATGGTGAGACAAGAAAGAAAAAAAAGGAAAGAAAGAAAGCAAATACAATGTAATAAAGCAATCTTTTTTATTTTAAAAATCTGTGTCATACATGAATGTAACATAACATATTATTGCTACAAATTTTCTACTCCCTCCCTGCCTCAAAATTATACATTAGCTGGAGATGTGGCTCATAGGCAGATTATATGCTTAGCTTTCACAATGCCCTGGGTTCAATCCCCAACATGGCAAAAAAAAAAAAAAAAAAAAAGGAAAAAGTAAAGCAATATAATTGTAAGAAATTGAAACAAACAAACAATAACAACAAAAATCTCACTTTTACCGGGCACTGTGACACAAGCCTGTAATCCCAGTGACTCAGAAGCCTGAGGCAGGAGGATTTTGAATTCAAAGCCAGAGGCAGCCTGTACAATTTGGACCCTGTCTCAAAATAAAACTAAAAAAAATACCATGGAGTTTTATTCAGCTACAAAAAGGACAAAATTATAGCATTTGCTGTATGAATGAACTAGCAATCATTGTTTTAAGCAAAATAAGCCAGACACAGAAAGACAAATATCATATTTTCTCTCATATGTGGATGCTAGATTTAAATATTTAAATATATAGGTCATGAAAGTAGAAGCGGGACTTTGTGGGGGAAGAAAAAAGCCTAAAGAGAGGGGAGATAGGGCAATAAGAATAATAGGAGAAAGGAAAACAAATATCACATTTTGCTCTCTAAAGCAAAATCTGGATAGATATATGATATAAATATAAATACACACACACGTAAAATATGCAAGCAGAAGGGGGACCATTGGTGGGGAGGAAGGGGATCAGAGGAGAGGAAGAGTCATGACAGGGTAATGCAGAAGGTGAACATGCAATGTACAATGATATGCATATATGGAAATGTCAGAATGAAATTCATTAAGCTGTATGCTAATTAAAAATTACGAATAAAAAAAATCATAAAAAACTGCCAATAAAAAAATTAAATAAAATTTAAAAGGGGTTTAGGGTACAGCTCAGTGGTAGATCACTTCCCCAGCATTCACAAGGAGGGGAGTTTAACCCCTGGTACTGCCAAAAAAAAAAAAAAAAATTATATATCTATGCCCCTTGGCAACTGTGACTTTCTAATACCTCCCACTAGAATAAATAGAGCATATTTACCTGCTCCAATAATTTTTCTTAGCCATGTAATTTGCTTTTGTCAATGAAATATCAGTAAACAAAATCTGAACAGAGAATATCAGTAGATAAAACTTGAATAGGCTACCATGAGAGAAGCATACCCCAAGAACCAATGGATCTAAATGCAACACACACACATTTTTTTTTTTAATCTAGATTTAATCTACATCCTGAAGCAGAGTTTCTCTTGCAGATCCATGGAGCCATGAATTATTTTTTAAAAGTTTTTCGTAAGCCAGCCATCAAATCTTTTAGTAATATTACGCATTATCATAACAATAGCAGTTAATTCAGCAACTCTTTTTAAATTTCTTCAGCGTGTTATACTATCTTTAGATTGAACAAAAATAAGAAAATACTAACTTTGCGCAGGCACCATAGCATATGCCTATAATCCCAGAGACTTGGGAGGCTGAGACAGGAGGCGTGCAAATTCAAGGCCAAAGGCAAGCTGAGACCCCATCTCAAAATGAAAAATAAAAGTAGGGATGTAGCTCAGTGGTAGAACCATGTCTAGCACGTGCAAGGCCCTGGGTTCAACTCCCCCAGAGCAAGAAAAGAAAAAAAAAAAAGAAAAGAAAAGAAAAGGCAAGGCAAGGACAAGACTAACTTTGCCACTAACAAATCAAGCTCTCAAGAAGAAGTTGACATAGATCTTTAACTATGACCTAAAACATCCAGTGGTTTCTACAATTATTTATTTACTTAAAATGTGCTTCAACAGGCTATTCTTCTAATACTAACACCCAATTCTAGATATATCCAGTTGTGTAAAATAATTTTTTTTTTTTTGGCGGTACTGGGAGTTGAACCCAGGGCCTCACGCATGCATGCTTTGCAAATGCTGGACCACTGCACCCCTCGCCCATATTTTTTTTTATTTTTTTGAGACAGAGTCTCGCTAAATTACACTGGTCTGGTCTGGTCTGCCTCTGGTCTCGAATTTGCAATCCCCCTGCTTCTACCTCCCAAGCCACTAGGATTACAGGCACGCGCCACCATGCCTGGCTCTTGTAAAATAATTTTTGATCCATATACTAGTCTTTAGAGAAGCCTACTAAGTGATATTTTGTGTGGAATAACATAAATGAAAAACATTTCAAAATGAATATGCTCAAAAATCTTAATGAAAACTGACTTTTATTTTTCTCTTGGTTTTCTGCTATAATTATACTTTAAAAATCCATTCAAACATCAAGATTGAAAATATATATATACTTTGTGTAGTTACTTCTTGCCCAGAAAACCAAGGATGGTCAGCTATACAATTCAGAGTTCTTTACAGATTTGACTTACATCAGCTTTATGTCCAGCAGGTAGAAGCTATAGCCAAGGGTGCTGGTGTTTAAAAAAAAGAAAGAAAGAAAGAAAGAAAGTCCTGTGATCTTTGGGTCACCACCTAATATTTGTGAAAAGGCAATGTAGTATTAGGATTATGGTGTGACATGCCGCACAATGCACATAAAACTATCAAAAATCTTGTCGATGGAAAAAGGCACTTAATCTCTATAAACACTGGTTTCTTGACCTGAAAAATAAGAGTTTGGACTAGTTGATCTCCAAGATCTCCGAGCTCTAAAACAACTACAGATGAATTGTTTTCAGAATATCACATATTAGCATATGAAAAAGAAACAATATGCATGAAGAAGCTGAGGTAAAAAGAAATGTTTTCTTTACAAGTTACAGAGCCAGATGCACAATCTAGAAAATCTCAGTTGAGAAACATATCTGCTAGCATATTACTTTTCCAAGGATTGGTAACTATTACACTCTTACATTTTCATTCATGACCATCTCTTCTGTCATCATGTAATATATATAAATTAAAGTATACCAAAGTACACCACAAACTACAAATAAGAAGGAAAAGAATGAATTAATGTTTACTGTGTGTGTCTTACATAAATGGCACTAAGTTAACAAAGAGAACATTACCCAACTTGTTGGGTCAAGGCAAGGTAGGAACCAAAAGCTCAGGTACATGGCAACCAGACATCATTTCTGCAACTAAAGAAAAGACTAATCCAAACAACTATTGTTATCAACTATTTGATCCAAACGGGAGCCTCAGTCACTGTCTACAAGGATATCAACACAACTAAGGAAAAAAGTGAAGTGACTTTTTTAATTATCAGTCTTTTCACTAAAGCTTACAAAGACCTGACTTTTGTCTTTGATGCATACAACCCCCAGGTTTACTAAAACACAGAGGACTTCTGAGATATGCCTGATTTAATATCTTTTAACTCATCACAAAATAAAATTAGAATACAGATTGAGTATCCCTTATCTGAAATGGTTAGGACCAGAAATGTTTCAAGTTATGAATTTTTTGGGTTTGGGGGATATTTGCATTTACAAGATGCGATACCTTGTATGGGTATAGGACCAAGTCTGAACACAAAATTCATAGATGTTTTTTATACATACAGCCTCAGGGTAACTTTATACATTCATTGTTTTGATTATGTCCCATCACATGAAGTCAGGCGTGGAATTTTCCACTTGTGGAATCATGCTGGCACTCAAAAAGTCTCATATTTTGGAGTATTTCAATTTTCAGAGTTGTAAATTAGGGATGTTCACAACTTCTACAAAGTACCCAACAGCTTTTGGAATATAATATAATATAGGAGAATATTTATGAGCATATATGCTTGTATGTGTGTATGCATTTATACCTGAATAGTTCTACAGAATTAGTGAGAACCTGAAAACATAGAGATCCAAATGAAAGAATCAGAATTCATCAAAAAACCTCCAGTGAATAAGATTTTGAGAAAAGACATTTTTATTTGATTTAGTGCAATTTACAAAAACAGATGGTTTACTTTTAAGACTATTTTCTAATATTTTTAATAAAACGATTCAGCAGGATGCTTATGAGGAAAGTTATTAAATTTGAGGCAGAAAGCTTAGAAATCCTAAGAGATGCAAGTGCTCTACACTGAGCTGTATTATTTCCAGTGAATGTGCTGAGTTTGAAATGTCTTTTGGATGTCTAATTTGAGAAGACTACCTTATAACTATATGGGAGAAGGGCCTGGCAATCCACTCCCAAGGCAATCCCGAAACAGCCATTGAAAACCCTATGAGGGTCGCTATGACTCGATAGCACTTAACAACAACCACCACCACCATGTAACTATGCCTGTCAAATACTAAGTATTCAATACTTGTTAAAAGAATAAATTAACTGGATTTAGTCTGAGCAGCATTAGAGACTTTGTAGCTATAATATCCCAATCCCTGCCCATGTATGGCTTGTGACTTGAGATTTCAAGGCATGCCAAATGCTATAATGGACATCAACATGCAGATTTAGCAACACAACTGTCAAAGACTGGATTCCTGATTGTATTTTATCATGCTTTTTCTGTTTTAAACACCAGAATGCATTTTTAAAATATCCCTTAGGTGAGAAATTTTTTTAAAGTGGATATTAGGCCAGTAGACTTCGTTGAAAGCATGAATAATTAGCTTTTCTAGTTATATAAAGTACATCTGGATTTCATTTTACCTTGTGAGAAATTATAAAATAAAGTAGAAAAATCCAGTACTATAAAAATTTTTTACTCTGAATTTTTGTTTGCTCTAAGTGGTCATGATTATCATGTCTTAAGTCAGCTGTAACTTGTACAGCAAATTTGAAAATCCTTTTTTCTTTTTTTACTTTTCCTTTTTTCTTTTGTGGTAGTAGTGTTGGCAGTAAGCAGTGTTAGATCCTCAGCATCAGGAAAAACGAAGAAATAAATAAGAAAGAAAACAGCACGTTCAAAAATCAGATTTCCTTTCTTTTCCCACCCAACCTACTCCTACTCACACAATACCCTCCTATAGGCTTGCTAAATAAATGGCACCTCCATCCTTCTAGCTACTCTGGACAAAAACCACAGTTATGCTACCCCCTCTTTCCTTCCTCAAGATCACAGACCCACACATCCTCTTCCACTCTCTCCTCAAATACACTCACATATAAATACCATTGACATTTACAGTCAGCAAATTCCTTTGGCTCTACCTTCAAATTACATCCAAAAACCATCTATTTATTATCATCTCCACTGTCATTATCCAGTCCTAACTGCCACATCTCTCATTATTTTTAAGCCTTCTAATCTGTTTCTTTACTTGCTCCCCTATGGTCTTTTTCTTGTTGTTAGGTGCCATCCAGTCAGGTCCCAGTCATTGTGATCCTCAAAGGTTCTCAATGGCTGGTTGTTTGGGAATTGCTTCAGGAGTGGATTGCCACATCCTTCTCCCGCCCCTATAGGCTATTTCCCCAAAAAGCAGCCAGAGTGTTTTTTGTTTTGTTTTGTTTTGTTTTTGTTTTTTTGTAGTACTGGGGGTGGAACCCAGGGCCTCACACTTGCATGCTCTTCAAGGGCTGGACGACTGAGCTGTACCCTCAGCCCATTTTTTAACTTTTTGGGTTTGTTTTGTTTTGTTTTTGAGATAGGGTCTCACTAAGTTATGCAGACTGCCTCTGGTCTCAAACTTGCGATCCTCCGGTCTCTGCCTCCCGAGCCGCTGGGATTACAGGCATGCACCACCATGCCTGGCTCCAGAGTGATTTTTTTTAATTCTCTTCCTGTCATTTCTCTGATCAAAATCTACCAATGGTTCCCCTGTTTCACTCAGATTAAAAGGTCAATGATCTTTAAAGATATTACATGCTTCATATTCTGCAAAGTATCTGTCATGGGTTGAATCTAAAATGTCCCCCAGAAGTCATGTGTTTGAACACTTGGTCTCCAGCTGGTGGCGCTATTTGCGGAGATCATGGAACTTAGGGAGGCAGGTTCTAGCTTTGCAGAAGCAGATCCCTGGAGGCAGCCATTTGTGGTTTTACCCAGACACATACCACCCCCACCAAGTTCCAATAATACTCTCTGCTCCTGATGCACCAAGAGATTCTCTGCCAGAGGCTGCTGCCACCTGCTATGCCACCTACTCTGCCACCATGCCTCCCACCATTACATGCTCACATCCTCTAAACATGAGCCCCCAATAAATCATTCAACTCATAAGTTTGTTTGGTCAGCTACTCTGCCACAATGTGGAACAAGCTAACATAGTATCACTCCTCATTATTACCCCCACCCCATTTTATCTTACCTCAGAAACCTATCTCCTATAACTCTCCCCCTTGCTCACTCACCAATGATCTTCCTCTGGATATTCCATCACAACACTGTTCTCTCAGATATCTGCTTGGCTACCATTCTCAGTCCCCCATTCATTTCTTTGCTCAAATCTCATCCCCTCAAGAGATCTACTCCGAACATCTAATCTGACACTGCTTCCCAGCACCAATGAATTCCAATTCACAACATATCCTGCTCTACTTTTCTTTTTCAGAATACCTATTTTCTCATATAACCTAATTTATTTTTGCATTACATTCACTGTGTATGGTCTGTTTCTCTCACTAGTATACACCATTGTCAAAGGCAAGGACCTTTGTTTTATTCATTGATGAAACCCAACTACCTAGAAAACTACCTGGCACATAGCAGATAGTTAAATATTTTCTGCAGAAATATATGAATGCATATTGAAGATGAGTAAAATAAGTTTCTGAAATTCCAGGGGCCATCCAGTACTTTATAGCCTCATCAGTACTGTGCCATTTAAAAATATTTATTTATTTATTTAGGTAGAGCTAGGGATGAAACACAGGGCCTTGCACATGCTCTGCAGCTGAGCTACACCCTTAGCCCCAGTATTGTGCCATAAAAGAAACATGAGAAGAGTACTGACAGTTTCTTTCCAAACTAATTAACACACACTTTTTTTTTTCAGTGCTGGGCTTTGAACCCAGGTCCTCACACATGCTAAGCAAGTGCTCCACCAGTGAGCCACATCCCCTAGTTGTCAAGCACATGATCTTAACGGCCAAAGATTTTTTTTATGAGATGTCAGAAGATAGCAAAGGATCGAGTAAATTAAAATATGAGAGACTTCTCTTCCAAATTTCCCACTTATGAAAATAAAAATGACAACACAAACTGGACAGTAAGTAATTTTAAGGAATTACTGTTGATATTTTTGAGAGTATAAGGATGGTGGTATGGTTATGAGGGAATCTTTGTCTTTTAGCAATACACACTAAAATATTTACAAATTAAAAGATATGACTCTGAGATTTTCTTCATATAATCTTGGATAGAATAGGAGGTGGAAACACAAAGTAAACAAATACAGTCACCACTTGACAATTGTGGAAGTTGATAAAAGGTCATGGGAATATTTATATTATTCTCCTTGGTTTTGTATATGCTTCAAATTTGCCACAGTAAAAACAATTTAAAAAACCAATGCAAACCGAGCATGGTGGCGCATGCCTGTAATCCCAGCAGCTTGGGAGGTGGAGGCAGGAGGATTGCAAATTCGAGACTAGAGGCAGTCTGTGTAACTTAGCGAGACCCTGTCTCAAAAAGTAAAAAAAAATTGGGCTGGGGTACAGCTCAGTGGTCCAGCACTTGCAGAGCAAGTGAGACCCTGGGTTCAACCCCCAGTACCGGAAAACAAAACAAAACAAAAACCAATGCAATAACATAGAAAACTGGTTTAACCTCTCAAAAGAAAATATAAGTATATATTCTCTTTAGCATCTAGCACATTATAAGTCACAGAAATAAATGATGGCACCTAACAACAACAAATAAATGATGAAAGAATTAAGCATATATAACAACTAAAGAACAGTTTGTAAAACTACCATACTGATGGGAGAGTAAACAAAAAGTGACTGAAGCAAGCACCGCCTTCTGAGTCAAAAAAAAAAAAAAAAAGAGCATGCAAGATGATGTCCCTAGTACTGAAGCAGTTGAACTCTGAGCCTCACTCATGCTAGGCAAGCCACACTCCTAGCCCTTTTTTCATTTTTTTTACTTTGACACAGGCTCTCCCTAAATTGCCAAGGCTGCCTCAGGCCTGGAATTTGCAATCCTCTTGCCTCTGCTTCCCCAGTCACTGGGATTAAAGGTGTACATTATGGCACCTGGCTAAGGAAAATAAGAGAAATTTATCCAAACAAGGAAAGGCACAATGACTTCAGATTTGAATGATCTCAGATATGAATGACTGGGACACACAGAAGACTTTTCATCTTTTCCCAGGGTTTAAAAAAAAAAAGCACTATATGTAAATCTATAAAGGTCATTTATAAGTGTAAAATATAAGCAACAAACATAAGGGAATGAAGCAAAAATTATATTAACTGAATAATTATTATAAATACAAAGATTTTATTTTCCCATACATATATGAGAAAAAATATATATATTAGAAAACATATATATATACACACACACATATACACACACATACATACATATATATATACACACACACACACACACACACACACACACACGCACACATATATGTAGGGCATTGTGCCTCGTGGGTATCAAGGATAGGCAAGATGGCACCGAGGGGAACTACTTAAGGTGGGTACCTAAGTTGTTTTGAAAAAAATTATGATTGGCTACTGCTGCTTCTGTGCTCTTGATCACTGCGTGATCACCATAGAGAACATACTGTGCCTCACTGCGTGCTCAGAATGACCTTTATGCTGATTTCTCAGGATGAGATGATTGGCTGTTACTTACACTTTTGGTCCCTATAAATGTGTCTAAACTTCTTCAATAAACTGAGAGCTCTTTTCCACCACCTCCCAGAGACTGCTGTGGGGTTCTTACACCTCCGCACACTCCCCCTTCTCTGAGTGTCTCAGACCCAGTTGCTGGCGACGTGGGTCCAACATATATATATTTTCCAGTGCTGGTGATTGAGCCCAAAGCCTTTTGCATACTAAGCACACACTACCCTACTGAGCCACATCCCCAGCCCCCAATCTGACTGGAAAACAAATATGGCAGGTAACACTATCTCAACACCAGAAAGATCAAATAAACAAGAATTTTTTTAAATACTAAAATCTCATAGAAAATTTAAATCTTAGAAGTAGTAATGTAGCATAAACTAGACAAAAAAATTGTACCTTTCAAAATATAATTTGCACCCAACATTGGAAGCAGTTTCAACAATCTCTCTGGCTGACTATCTAGTCTAGTAAAATATTATCTTATGAGTTTATGGGTTTTTAAAAACTGGGGGTTTTTTTAGAGCTGGCCATCTAGTTCATAAACAGATTTTACTTTTAATTTTTTTTTAGCAGGTCTAGGGATTGAATCCAAAGACTCATGCATGCTAAGCAAATGCTCTGCCACTACCTCCCCAACAACATCCCACTCAAAAAAATTTAACTCATATTCAGGTTACTGGAAATGATAATCTAATAAATGAAATCAAGCACTAAAAGTACAAAATTTTCCCATCAAGAATAGAAACACACCATTACGTGGTTTCACATTCTAGGAACACCAGATGGTTAGCTACCACCTACACGAAAATTTTATAAAGACATCTCAAGTATCTATTTTAGATTATTTGACCTTTCATTTGCCTCCTACTCTTTATTGCCACAAAAATCTCAGATTCTTAATGAAAATAATGAATGTACAATTACTTTAATTAGTATTTATTTTCTCCTTAAAGAAATACCTCTATTTAATAAAACTACAAATCTCATGTTTGTTTCCTGTGAATAATCATCACTAGAGTGAATCTAAGAAAGTACTTTCTTTATAACCAGTAATTCTAAGAAGAGACACGACTTCTTTATGGGTTTTTTTCAATTTTCCCTCAACCAGTTTCATGCTATTTCCCCAAAACAATGTGCCCTAACCACTATGCCAACAACAATTTCAACTTATTACTATATAACTAATTTTTATTGTTCACTATTAGTTCTCCATAGTCTAACTTCCCTGCCCTTGAATGTGTTTAAATTTTAGTTCTTCTCCTGGTAAAATGGAATATACATTTGGGTAATTATTTTCAGGAAGAGCATATTGTGTGAGTGATCTAGTTCCTGAAGTATTAACCAGTTAAGAAGGAGGTCATGAACATGGATGGGATTCTCAGATTTTTATCAATTACACTGCCATTTTTGGGCATACACCCCAAGTACCAAAAAACTGGAGTCAATCAACACATATTCCTAGTTGAAGCCAAACAACACAATCATTTGTCTTCATATTTTGTCAAGTGTCTTTTCATATACATATATACATATATATGTATATATGTATATATTATCACATTATGGGGTTTTCTGTTTGTGATTTTACTATGTTAAATGCCTCCAAGTACAGTACTGAAATACTGACTAGTGTTTCTAAGCACAAAAATACTGTCACATGCCTTATGGAGAAAATATGTGTGTTAGGTAAGTGTACTGCATGCATTAAAGTGCTGTTGGCTGTAAACTCAATATTAACAATATATATTAAATCAGTTGTCTTGAAACAGAAACACATAAAAATAAGGTTATGGATTAGATAAGGTTAAGGTTAGACAAAGTGTTGTGACTACAGGATCACAGACACTAACCCTGTATTTCCTCTAGAAGTAATGCTTCGGTATTCACTAATTCACTGTCCACAGAACTCTATGTATTGTAATTACTAAATAATGAGAATCAACTACATTTTGAATCTTCTTATTGAAAATTAAAGAAAAATTTTGCTACAAACAATGGTCTTAGAAAACATACATGTAACCAATAGTAGAACAAAAAGAAAAATCTAATCATCTTCTTTGAATTAAGAATCATAATCCACAACCAAAAGAAAACTAAGGCACAGCAAAAAGCATAAAATTTCAATAATTAGATGGATAATGATAAGAAAGCCAAAGTGACCAAATAAATGTGAAAGGATTCTTCACTGTACTAATGATAATAACAAAAAGACATCAACAAAACACAGGTCAAAAACACATATTCCATTAATAAACACAGAACACAAAAATAATGCGGAAAGTTAGCTGTATTCTCCTTCATAAGAGAGTCAAGTTTCCTGGCCTTCAATCTTCACCAAAGCCTCCATCTGTGAAAAAGCTCACACTGTTTTTTTATTCTCCTCATCTTTTATTGTTGCTATTCATTTTGTTTTGTTTTGGCACTACTTGGGGGCTAAATCCAGGGCCTCATGCATGCTTTGCAAGTCCTTGACCACTGAGCTGCAGCCCCAGCACATTTTTTTACTTTTTTTTTTTTTGCTGTACAAGGGATTGAACCCAGGGCCTCGCACTTGCATGCCTTGCAAATGCTGGACCACTGAGCAGCATCCCCAGCCCAATTTTTGCACTTTTTGAGACAGGGTCTCAATAAGTTACACAGACTACCTCTGGTCTTGAACTTGCCATCCTCCTGAGCCCCTGGGATTACAGGTGTGCGCCACCACACCTGGCCCATTTTTTTTACTTTTTTGAGACAGGGTCTTGATAAGTTATGGAGATAAGTTATGGAGATTGCCTCTACCCTCAAACTTGAGATCCTCCTGCCTCCACCTCCTGAGTTGCTTGGATTACAGGTGTGTGCCACCGCACCTGGCTCTTTCTGAAATAATTCCATGGTTTTTACTATATTCACAAAATTGTACAACCACCACCATTAAGTAATTTCAAAGTAAACCCAGTGCCCACTAGCAATCATTCCCTATTCTCTACTTCCCCAGTCCCTGACAACCACCTATCTATTGACTCGACGGCACCTAACAACAGCAACAACAAGTTTTGAAATTAGCAAGAATGTTCTTGATTTGTTCTGAAGCCACAGAAATAAAATGGTTTACTCCTGGTTTCTGTTCTGCAAGTTTACCTTTGATTGCTTTCATATAATCTTTGATAGGCTTCTTTTATAGAGCCAGTTTCCTGCAAGTGGTGGTTCATAACAATATGAATGTTGGTGATTACTCTGCTTTTGGTACATTGGCCCTCTGGGGTTTCAGTGAAGGCATTTCTGCCAATGAGAGAGTCATCAGTGTTACCCTGTTTCTACTGACCATCTCCTCTCCACCTCCAGGATCTGGTAAATGTCAGAGGTCATCTTATTATGTCTGATAAGGTCCTGGTAGATAGTCATGATGGCAGTTGGAGGGAGTATCATCTTGGTGGGAGCGGAACTCTCAAAGCCAGAGGATGGCTTGGGAGTGGGGACTAGGGTGGGATGCGGGTAACAGTTGGAAAGAGTTCCTTTTGAAAGGCTAATTAATATTCATTTATATGTGTATATATGTATATATGTGTGTACGTACATGTATGTATATATGTATATATGTGTGAAGTGTGTATGTAGGTGTACATCAAAATCTTCATTCTTCCACTGATAAACAGTTTTAGGTTGTTTCCACTTGTAGAGTGTGCTACAATGTACATGTGAATGCAGATATTTCTAAGGAGGTTCTGATTTCATTTCCTTTATACCCATGTATTAGTTAGTTTTGTGTTGCTGTGACCAAAATACCTGAGGGAAACAATTTGAGGAAGGAAAGGTTAATTTTGGCTCACAGGTTCAGGGGGTTAGTTTATGTTGGTGGGGAAGGCCTGGCCAAGGAGCTCAGTCCCTGGTGGGAGTATGTGACAGAGCCTGTTCATCGCTCAGCAGATGGGGCAGCAGAGACAGTTTGCTGGAAGCAAGGGGCCAGTTACAACTTTCAAAAGCCCGCCTCCAGTGACCCACTTCTGCCAGCTAGTCCCCACTTCCTAAAGGTTCCACAGCCCCTCAAAATAGCACCTCTGGCTGGGTGCGGGGTCTGCGTAACTTATAGAGACCCTGTCTCAAAAAGTAAAAAAATGGGCTGGGGGGTGCAGCTCAGTGGTCCAGCACTTACAAAGCATGCAAGTGCAAGGCCCTGAGTTTAACCCCCAGTATCACCAAAAAAAAAAAAACAAAGCACCACTGGCTGGAGATCAAGCCTTCAAACAGAAACCTGTGTGGGACATTATTATTATTATTATTATTTTTTTTTTTTTTTTTTTTTTTTTTTTTTTTTTTTTTTTTTTTTTTTTTTTTTTTTTTTTTTTTTTAGTGGTACTGGAGGGTTGAACCCAGAGCCTCATTCATACCTTGCAAATGTTCTATCACTGAGCTACACCCCCAGCACATTTTTTACCATTTTATCTTGAGACAGGGTGTTGCTAAGTATGCAGGCTGCCTCTGGCCTCCAACTTGCAATCCTCTTGCATCTGCCTCCCAGGCTGCTGGGATTACAGGTGTGCACCACTGCACCTGGCTAAGGGGCATTTTATATTTAAATCATAACAACCCAGTAGAGGGATTCCTGGGTTAGAAGATGGTTCTATTTTTATTTTTTATGTTGTCTTTGCTAATGTTTGTACTAATGTACATTTACACCAACAGTGTACAAAGGGACTTTCGGACCTTTTCTCCACACTTTTGTCAACACTTGTTTTTTTGATAATGTACCTCCTAGTAGGTGTGGGATGGGGCTGGGATTTAGCTCAGTTGGTAGAGCGCTGCGCTGCAGTCTCTGAGGTCCCGAGTTCAATTCCCAGCACCACAAAAATGGGAGAAGGGCCTGGCAATCCACTCCCAAGGCAATCCTGAAACAGTCAGCCATTGAAAACCCTATGAGGGTCGCTATGAGTCAGATACCGACTCGACGGCACCAAACAACAACAACAGTAGGTGTGGGAATGATAACTCGTTGTTGTTTGGATTTGCACTCTGCGATGGTTAGTGATGTTGAGCAACTTTTCATACACCTGTTGGCCATGTGTGTCTTCTATGGAAAAATATATATTCACGTTCTTTGTCCATTTTTTAGTTGGGCTATTTGTTTTTGCTTTTAGGTTGTGTGTTTTCTTTAAATATTTTGGATATTAATCCCCTATAAGATGTTTAACTTCCAAATAGTTTCTCCCAATCCATAGGGTGCCATTTTATTTTGACTGTTTCCTTTGCTATGTAGAAGCTTTTTAGTTTGGTATTGTTGTTAGGTGCCGTAGAGTCGAGTCCGACTCATAGTGACCCTATGTACAGCAGACCGAAACAATTGCTGATTCTGTGACAGGCAAACGATCTTATTTATGTTTAAGCCCATTGTTGCAGACACTGTGTCAATCCATCTGGTGGAGGGTTTTCCTCTTTTGCCTTGACCTGCCACTCTCCCAAACATGGTGTCCTTCTCCAGGGATTGATCTCTCCTGACCACATGTCCAAAATATGTAAGACGCAGTCTGGCCATTCTTGCTTCCAAGGAGCACTCTGGTTGCACTTCTTCTAGGACAGATTTGTTGGTTCTTTTGGCAGTCCATGGTATATTCAATAGATGTCTCCAGCACCTCAATTCAAAAGCATCAATTCTTTTTCTGTCTCCCTTGTTCAACGTCCAGCTTTCACAACCATATGATGCCACTGAAAATACCATGGCATGAGTCAGGCGCACCTTCGTCTTCAACATGACATCTTTGCTTTTCAATACTCTAAAGACATCTTTCGCCACAGCTTTTCCTAGAGCAATGCATCTTTTGATTTCTTGGCTGCTGCTTCCACGGGTGTTGATTATAGAGCCAAGCAAAGCAAAATCTTGGACAACCTCAATCGTTTCTCCATTTGTCGTGAAGTTGCGTGCTGACCCAGTCGTAAGGATTTTTGTTTTGTTGATGTTTAGTCGTAACCCATATTGAAGGCTATGATCTTTGATCTCCATCAGTAAATGTTTTAAATCCTCTTCACTTTCAGCAAGCAGAGTTGTGTCATCTGCATAACGCAGGTTGTTAATGAGTCTTCCTCCAATCTTGATGCCGCGTTCTTCCTCATAAAGTCCAGCTTCTCAGATTATTTGCTCTGTGTATAAATTGAAGAGATAGGGTGAAAGTATACAGCCCTGATGTACACCTTTCTCAACTTTAAACCACTCAGTGTTTCCTTGTTCTATTCAAACAGCTGCCTCCTGGTTCATGTACAGATTTCTCATGAGCACAATTAGGTGTTCAGGTATTCCCATTTTCCGAAGTGTTATCCATAATTTGTTATGATCCACACAATCA
>VMDO01020670.1:0-37019 GCA_007922755.1 Pedetes capensis
GGGGGGCAGGTAGACTTGGGTATTTTCCCATGCACTTGCATTCTCTCTCTGGGTGTATTCTCAGTTGATCTTGTTATTCATCTATGAAGGACTTGGTTTTACTTTGGTTTTTGTAGATATCTTTGTTGTCTTTTTTATGGCCACAGCATGATGTCCTTCAAAGACTGAACAATCTTTTCCTGACATACATGTGCCATGTGCACACCTAACATTTATATAACTTAGGAGCAGTTAATTTATTTATATGTTAACTTTCCATTTTGTTAGACAGAATTATAGTCAATAACCAACAGAAATAGTTTTGGGAACATATATGGTATGTGTTAAGCACTTGTCATAATATCTGTTGTTGTGGTTAGGTGCTATCTAGTCAAATCTGATTCATAGTGAACCTGTGTACAACAGAATAAAACACTCCACAGTACTATGCCACACACATGATCTTTTTATGTTCATGCCCATTATTACAGCTACTGTGTTTCTTCTCACTTTGAGTCCTGCCACATCAGCAAAAAGAGGTTCCAGGGTCTTTACTCCATTCTCCTCAATAAGGTTGACTCTACATTAAGGAAGCAACACTTTCCCATGTATTTCATTAATGTCTTCCAACCCAGGGAGCTCATTGTCCAGCACTGTACTTGACTGTGCTTCCCTGCTATTCCTAGGATTTTTAATGGCCAGTTGTCTAAAGTGTGAGCTGCTGTGTTCTTCTTCCTAGTCTTTCTTAGTCTGGAAGTCCCATGTGTGACCCTGCTGGTGTCTCAAATACCAGTGGCACAGCTTTCAACATCACAGCAATATGCAAGCTCCCATAACACAACAAGCTGACAGGTTGGGGGCCATAATGTCCAATGGCAACTAATTTTTTCCTGAACATTGTGTTATGTCATAGATAACTATATTGCATGAGAAAGGATTTATCATTAGGAGAATAAGCCCAGGATAATCTTTACTTTTAAAAATTTGATTTGTAAACTTGGTGCATTTATCCTGGTATTTCATTCAGAGCCTACTAATGGCCATTTGAATATTTGTAACCAGAGTTATAAGTGCACTTTCTTTTTCTGTGCATCAAACCAAATTGCTCCAGTCTTGGGTGACTAAAACTATTACTTTACTATCCAATTTTGTAAGTACCTATTTCGGTGAAAGTGTAACACTTTACTATAAAAATAGAAACATTTAATAAATAGCATTTCTGTGAATTTATAAGGATATTTTAGAATACTGCATGTTGGATGTTGTGCATTTCTCTCACAAATTTCAACATTTATTAACAAATTTAATAATTTTCTGCTAAAGAAAATTATGAGAGGAAAAGAAAAATTTATGCTACAAAGAAGCTACAAAAACTTATAATTCTTAGAGCTTAATTTCCCATGGCAACTATGTGCAATTACACTGAGAAAAGTTTTTGAATATGGTCTGAATAAGCCCAATTATTTGGAAGGCACTATTTTCTAAATATTACATTAATTTTTTTAACAGAAAGGACTTCTAGTTCCACCACAAAATATGATGTATTGACATTACAGCAGCTGATAGCTTCCATGTCCATTTTTTCCTATGAGCAGTGGATCAGTGAAAATCAGTGGTGTAAGCTGTGTGCAGTGTTGAACAGCTGTGATCCTAATGACTCAGGAGGCTGAGGCAGGAGGATCATGAGTTTGAGACCAGAGGCCTTAGCGAGACCCTAACTCAAAAGTAAAAAATTAAAAAAATGTACTAGGGTGCAATCCAGTGGTATAGTACTGGCAGAGTATGTACAAAGCCCATGGTTTAATCTCCAGGTACTGAAAAAAACATAGTGGCATTTGTATGTTTTACCTCACTGATGAATGTATACACTAGTGTGACTGTGTTTTACTAAAGAAGAATGTGTTTTGGTAGTAACATTTGTTGTTATTTTTACTTGACTTCTAATTTTTTATTTAGACTATTTCTAGCATCTAGGTAATTTTTGAACTTGAATTTCACTATATTGTGTGTAGTAAAGTACTTATCTTTATTAGCTTTTTAAAAACAGTTGAAGGATAATTTGTCAGATACTATAGCATGAGTAAAAACAAAAATCTAGTGTATTTATCAAATGATGTAACAATAGGCAACTTGTACTATATCTAAAAGAGCACAAAGAAATCAGTACATTATTCAAGGATATCTTTTTTTTCTGGCTTTTACTTACAGAGGATAATTGAATGTTTGTATTTCCTTGCTAACTGTTTCTTTCTTCCTTCTTTTCCTCCATCCTTCCTTCTCCATTTGTACATTTAGCAAATATTTGAATATCAACTATGCAGCAAGGATTGTGTGGTTATAATCTCTATTTTTAATGTTTAGATTGAAGAATTGGGCAAATCTGCTTTTCTGTAATACATGCCTTTTGTTCATGGTCATATCTGATATTCATTTTTTAATCTTTGTGGGGAATTATTTTAGGAATTCTGAGAGTCAGAATGCCTGGAGGTGGATGTAGCTATTGCATTATATCATATACATCAGGCCATGGTAATGATCTTCTCACTTATTGACAAGTGAAAAGTGTCATTGCTTATGAAAAATCAATCTCTGCAACCATCACTGACTTCATTCATCAATGCTCCAGTCAGAAAATAGGAAAGTGAACTGTTCTTGATCAACAATCTGCGTTTATGGGTGTGAAGAATCACACTGATTGCTGGAGGGAGAACTGTCTGGTCTTCTGCAGATTTATTCCCACTTAGGTTTGCTGCAGAGTGACTGGCTGAACACAATTCACCACGGAATTGAGAGAGTGTGGGAAAAGCTGGTGTCTGTGATGATTGTCACTGAAACTATAAATGCCAGGGATTAGGTTACGTTTTGGTCTTTATGGCAGAAAATGGGGTTCAATCCAAAGAAAAATAATGTAAATGATGTTGTGTTGTTGTTAGGTGCCGTCGAGTCGGTATCCGACTCATAGCGACCCTCTGTACAACAGGGGAAACACTATTGTCAGTGCTTCTGCTGTTCATAGGGTTTTCAATGGCAGATTGATTTTTGGGAGGGGTTTGCCAGGTCCTTCTCCCAAGCCTACAGCTTCTGGTATTCCCAGGCGGTCTCCCATCCAGGTACTAACCAGGCCCGACCCTGCTTAGCTTCCGAGATCTGACAGGATCGGATGCCACAGGGCTACCGCTGCAGGAATGTAAATGATAAACATTTTTAATTATTTCCCAAATTATTTTTGCTCCTGTAACTAAACTGTGGTCATCTAATCACAAGATTAGGTCTTTTTTTTAACCTGTTTATATTCCATACTTAAGTTGTAGTGACACTCTTCTGTTTTATGGCTCTCAATTGCTTTCTTTCTTGCATGTACTGTTTTAGATCCATCCAGGCTCCATCAATGCCTTAGGCTATGAAATCAAACTAGAAAATGAGTTGCTCCTAGACAAATCAGGTGCATTTTATATGCAAATAACTTTTTCCTCAATATCAGCAGAGTATATTAATTTGAATTTGACAGTGATTTATCAGTGTCTATAATGTCTCATAAATATTAGAATCTTCCTGATCCAAAAGAATTTGGTTGGAGGGGTGCTGAAACCTTACAGGTATTTTTTCTTCTGTTCTGTGGTTCCTTGAATGTCTAGTTTATAATTATTTGATTCTTACAATATTTATCTTTAGTAATGTTAGGAATTTTCACTCTTGTATTTTATATTTTGTCACATAATATATTTTGGAACATACTTCCTTCCAATTAAAAAAAAATCTTTAGGTAGCATATTTATCCTAAAAATTCTTTTCATAATACTGATGGAAGAAACTTATCCATAAGCAAACTTTAACTAAATGGTCATTACACTTTGTGAGTTAACTAATTTTGTGAAGATAACTTTCTGCTGCAAACTTTTTGAAAGACAAAGACAGAGAGTGAGGCAGGGAAGATGCATCTGGGAATTGAATGCCAATGAGCAAATCATTCTCAGTTAGCAGCTATTAGTTTGGTGAAATATTTTAAGCATGAGAAAAATAGCATTATTTTGAAAGCTAAATGAGAATATTCTGTAAAATATCTTTATTACTTATTCCCCTCATGACTACAAAATCTTGACAATAATACACTTGGTACATAGGAAAGTGCTTAATGTAGGACCACAGAGCCTCATTAGGAGATTCTTTAATGCAATGATTTTGGGCTTTGTATCAATTAGTATTTCATTATAAAATAGCAAGAATACCTCCTTTTATTTTCTTTCTTCTCTGGTGAGTGTAAGACCCAAAGGACTATGAGATAATAATTGAAATAAGTTGCTCATAATGTGTATATGTTCACTATTTTAATAAATTTTTATTTCTTTACTGAACTAAAGAAAATTTTACTTGTAAGAGAAATTAAGGCAAAATGCCTTCTTTTTGGCCCAGATATATTTGTGTTTAAATAATGTCAGTGGACTAACAATCAATTCTCAAAGGTGCTATTGGAAAAGACTCCATTTCACTATCAGTGTTTAAATTATAAGCAACGATAAGTATGATAAAATAAAAAATTATATTTGCTAAAAATAATTATATGTTGTTCTTGTTGTTGTTGTTGTTGTTGTTGTTGTTGTTAGGTGCCGTCAAGTTGGTATCCGATTCACAGTGACCCTCATAGGGTTTTCAATGGCTGACTATTTCAGGATTGCCTTGGGAGGGGATTGACAGGCCCTTCTCCCAAAAATAATTACATATTTGTTCAATATTCATTCAGTTTACTCATCTATAATAAAGATAGCAATTCATATCTTATAATGTTATTGGGCAATACTACAGAAAACTTCTATTCCTCTTTCATAGTAATATCTATTTTTCTTCATCTTCAACTTTTTCACCAAAATAATAATGTTATTTAAAAATAATTTACACTCTAGTGGTCATATTCTTTAGAACTTTTTGACATCTTTTAAATATAGATTTTACAATAATGTACAAGCTCTTTTGGTTTATTTATAGTGACTGGTTCTCACTACAATGCCCAGGCTGGCACTGAACACCTGGACTTAAGCCTTGGATTGTAAGTACACACCACCATGCTCAAACGAATATAAATCCTAAGAAGATAGATACATGCTGCATGCCCTGGCACATATCTATAATCCCAGCTACTTGAGAGGCTGAGGCAAGACAATCACAAGTTTGAGGCCAGAAACTACTTATGCATCTTAATTTAGCAACACTCTGTCTCAGAAAAATATGAAAAATAAAAAAGGAGTTGAGGCTGCTACTAAATGATAGAGGCAGAGTATTTACCTAGCATGTGTAAGGCTCTGTAGTCAATTTCTCTGTACTGGGGGAGAAAAAAGTACCAATAATGTGTATTCATGTTAGAAGTTTAGGTGTACCATCATATACTTAATTTGTCACTGTGATCTAAATAAAATATCATGAATAATAATAAGAGCTACCACTGACTGGACAGCTATTTATTCCCAGCACTTAACAATAACATTTTAAAACATTATGTGCTATTTGTTTTATGCTGATTTTTAGCATATGAGGAAGCTGAGAATCTGAACAGATAAATAACTTAGTCATTGTCTCATAGGTAATAAATGAGAAGAGTAATTTTGAATTTCAGTGTATCTGTTGGTCTATAAGTCTCCTAAACATTTTATGCTATTTTTGCTTATTGTTGTTTTAAAAACATGACAGAAGGTAACTTAAAGAAAAATATTTCTACTTTATACTTCCAAAAGGAATCTTAAGTACATAAAAAGGATTATAAATCCTATGTTCAAATCTTTCTGTAAGATTGACAAAAAGTGAAAAGGATATAATATGGGGTGGCTTTTAGACATGAGTGCTTAATGTATTGTACTAACGAGCATTTATGATAGTTGTTGTTGTTGTTAGATGTCTTTGTATCAGGTCCAACTCATAGTGGCCGTATGTATAACAGAATGAAACACTCCCCGTTTCTGTGCCAGGCACACCATCTTATTTATGTTGAAACCCACTGTTGCAGACTCTGTATCAATCCATCTAGTTGAGGGCTTTCCTTTTTTTCATTGACCTGCCACTCTTCTAAACACGATGTCCTTGTCCAGGGATTAGTCCCTCCTGACTATACATGCAAAATATGTAAGATGCAGTCTAGCCATCCTTTCTTCCAAGGAGGATTCAGGTTGCACTTCTTTGAAGACAGATCTGTTGGTTCTTTTGGCAGTCCATGGTATATTCAATATTCATCTCCAACACCTTAATTCAAAAGAATCAATTCTTCTTCTGTCTCCCTTATTGAATATCCAGCTTTCACAACCAGATGATGTGATCATCAACTGTTCATATGCATGTTCAAACTGAAACTGAAAAAAATTAGAACAAGAAAGCCAAGGTGTGACCTTGAATATATTCCACCTGAGTTCAGAAACCACCTCAACAACAGGTTTAATGCATCAGACACTAATGACAGAAGACCAGATGAATTGTAACATGACATTAAAGACATCGTTCATGAGGAAAGAAAAAGGTTATTAAAAAGACAGCAAAAAAGACCAAATTACATGTCAAAAGAGATTCTGAAACTTGGCCTTGAATGTCGAGCAGATAAAATAAAAGGAAGACATGATAAGGAACTAAACAGAAAATTTAAAAGGGAAGTTCGAGAAGACAAAATCACATATTTTAATGACATGTGCAAAGACCTGGAGATGTTGTTGTTGTTGTTGCTAGGTGCCGTCGAGTCGGTATCCGACTCATAGCGACCCTCTGTACAACAGGGGAAACACTATTGTCAGTGCTTCTCTGCTGTTCACAGGGTTTTCAATGGCAGATTGATTTTTGGGAGGGGGTTGCCAGGTCCTTTTCCCAAGCCTACAGCACCTGGTGTTCCCAGGCGGTCTCCCATCCAGGTACTAACCTGGCCCGACCCTGCTTAGCTTCCGAGATCTGACGGGATCGGATGCCACAGGGCTACAGCTGCAGGCAAAAGTAATGAACATGCTCTGTTTTTCTCAAGCTTAAGGAATTGAAGAATAAATTCTAGCCTTGGGTGGCAAAAGTGAAGGATTCTACAGGGAAAATATTAAATGATGCAGGAAACATCAAAAGAAGATGGAAGGAATACACAGTTATTATACCCAAAAGAATTGACACATAACCAACAATTTCAAGAGGATACATAAGATCAAGAACCAATGATATTGAAGGAAGAAGTGGAAGTTGCCTTGAAAGAATTGATGAAACACAAGGCTCCAAGAATTGACAGAATTCCGATATAGATGTTTCAAGAAACAGATGTAGCACTGGAGGTACTAACTTGTTTATCCCAAGAGATTTGGAAAACAGCTCCATGGCCAACTAACTGGAAGAGATCCATATTTGTGCCGGTTGTCATGAAAGGGGATCCAACTGAATGTGGAAACTATTGAACATATTAATATCACACCCAAGAAACATTTTGTTTAATATTATTTAAAAGTGACTGCAGTGGTGTTTAGACAAGAAACTGCCAGAAAGTCAAGCTTGATTCAGAAAAGGGTGTGGAACAAGGGACATCATTGCTGATGTCAGATGGATATTAACCAAAATCAGAGAATACCACAAAGATGTCTATCCGTGTTTTGTTGACTATGCAAAGGCATTTCACTGTATGGATTATAACAAATTATAGATAACACTGCAGAGACTGTGAGTACCAGATCACTTAATTGTACTCATGAGTAATCTATACAGGAACCAGGAGGCAGTCATTCAAAAAAAAAAAAAAAAAAAAAAAAGGAAACACTGCTTCATTTAAAGGTGAGAAATGTGTGTCAGGGCTGTATATTTTTACTGTACCTATTCAATTCATTTCTTTTTTTAATGGAAATTTTTAATGTGCACCTTAATGCGATTCATTCTGACATGTTTTTCACTGTGACATTTCCATATATGCATTTTGTTGTACATTACTCATATAGGTTCCCCCTTACCCTCTTGTATGCTTCCCCTCCATCCCACCCCCCCATCAAAGACTTCTCCACAATTTACTTGTCTTTTATAATAATATTTTTCTATATATCCTTGCGTTCCAGTTCTGTTTAAGACAGAAACTTTTCCTGCAGTGAACCTATTCAATTTCTATGCTTAGCAAATAATCCAAGACGCTGGATTTTATGAAGATGAACATGGTACCAATATTGGAGAAAGACTCATTAACAACCTGCATTATGCAGATGACACAACTCTGCTTGCTGAACATGAAGAGGATTTGAAATTTGTATTGATGAAGATCAAAGAACACAACCTTCAGTGTGGATTGTGCCTCAATATCAACAAAACAAAAGTTCTAACAACTGGATCAGTAAGCAGCTTCATGGTAAGTGCAGAAAATATTGAGGTTGTTCAAGGTCTTACTTTACTTGTTCCTACAATCAATACCTGTGGAAGCAACAGTCAAGAAATTAAAGACTCATTACATTGGGAAAATCTGTGGCCAAAAAATCTCCTGAAAATATTGAAAAGTAAAGACCTCACATTGAAGACAAATGTGCTCCTGACTCGTGCCATGGTATTTTCAGTTGCATCATATGGATGTTATGATAGTTTGTAACACAGTAATAAGAACATGATTTTACAACCATACAGCGATTTAAGCTAACATTTTCTATATATATTCTCCTTTATCCTTAATTCTCTCTTTTCTGGTATTTCATATCTTTTTGTGGTGCTGTTTATTATGTGTTCTTCAATAACAGATTTGTTATGATTATTATATTTATTCTTTTAATAATGTTGTTTTCTTTAGCCACTACTACCAAGGCCAAAATATGAAATATTATTTTTCAGTAGCATTCAAGAAATGTTTCTATCCTTGCTTCTCTATCACACACTAGTAGGTGAAACTAGTGGGGAAACAGGATATAGTATTAATATTTTCAGAAGGCAGAGATTGAAATATTTTCTATAAGATTGAATGTATTCAAGTAGAACCTCAAAGTCTTACCAGGCAAGTTTTATGAACTAGGTCACATACTCTCAAATCTGTTAAGATTAATTGATTCTATTTTTTTAACTTTAGCAATAACATATGAAAACTAGTTGCTGTATCATTGTAGAATTGTTTTATAATTCTTTTCAAAAGATCTTATATATATGAAGAGCATATACCTATATTTACTAGGAACAGGAAACTCACATTGTCTGTTTCTTTTTATGGACCTTTATGATTATAGACCTTTTATCTGGTCAATATTATTTATAAGTACATTGATGATATCACACTAAAGAAATTTGATTAGAAAAATCTTTTTGTAGACCTTCCTTCTCTCAGTGTCAGAAGGAAAGAAATAATGATAACCAAATATAATTTCTTTCCTCATATTTGCAAAGATTTTCTTTGTTAAGTAGTATGGAGCTGTGGGCTAAGGCCTTTCCACATGTATTTTTTTTTTTAATTTTGTTATTTTGTAGTAATGTCTGAGTTTTTCTTCAAGCATGGCTATTTGTATACAATAAACCTACTTGGAGGTGAAACTACCTCACAATACTCTTAAATAGAGCAAACCTGTCCCCTGATCTGTTAGACTTGAGCAATGATGCCCAACCTCATAGTCTATTCCCACCACATTCATTACTCTTTCTCACCTAGCCATCCCAGGATGTATTTAGAAAATAGAAACTGATGAGAGAATTATGTACGTGTGTCTTTTATTTTCTCAGTAAAGAGTTTAGAAAAGTTTAAAAATATTTTACAACTCTGAACACTAAGTTTGTCTAATGCACATTAAGACTGTGTATTGTTTTATGTAACTCAGATTAAAAATTATTGAGAACTGAATCACATTATTTAAGCAAAATACTGTATCCTTTGTCTAATACTTTATAACTTTCAAAGCACTTGAAAATTATGTTAATAATAATTGCAAATTTTTTAGTGTTTTACCCTATGTATTTTACAAACATATAATACTTTATCTTATTTAAAGCTTGGTAAAACAAGTATCATTCAAAGAATAGGGAATTGAAGCCACAGAAGTTAAGGAACTTATACAACTTCTGAAAGATAAAAATGGGTTAGAAACCTTTGTGATCCTAGCCTCACGATTTATATACTGCCCTACCATACTTTCTGTAATTAAACAATGGGATGCATTGGAGTATGGTGATTTTCTGACTTTTCAATTTGAAGCATGAAATAATACATGTTTGGAAATGTGGGGGCTAAGCTAGAATTATTATTATTATTATTATTATTATTATTATTATTATTATCATTATATTTATTATTACTATTATTATTATTATTAGTTGGTGTAGGAAGGGAATGAAGATGGAATGACAAAACTGTAACTTTTAAGCCTATGATATAAAATAATCCTGGAAATGACTACATTTTTTATTTACTCAGTACTATATATTTTTGTTGGGGCTGGAATTTAGCTCATTTGGTAGAGCACCACTCTGTAGTCTCTGAGGTCCCGAGTTTGATTCCCAGCACTGTAAAAATTGGAGAAGGACTTGGCAATCCACTCCCTAGGCAATCCCAAAATAGTCAGCCATTGAAAACGCTATGAAGGTCACTATGAGTCAGACATGGCTTGAAAGCACGTAACAACAACAACATATATTTTTATTTCTCAATATACGATGAAAGTGGTTGAAATGTTCTAATTGTTGTTTGTGTTGTTGTTAGGTACCATGGAGTCGGTATCCGACTCATAGTGACCCTCTGTACAACAGGGGAAACACTATTGTCAGTGCTTCTCTGCTGTTCAGAGGGTTTTCAATGGCAGATTGATTTTGAGGAGGGTGTTGCCAGGTCCTTCGCCCAGTGTTCTAATTACATACTATTAAAAATACTCCATAAATCTAGGATTCAATGATGAACTAGACAATATATTAGTATCTTGTTGTTTTTAGGTGCCCTGTAGTCAGGTCTGACTCATAGTGACCATCATGGAGTTTTCAATGGCTGATTGTTTGGTGATTGTGTCAGGAGTAGATTGCAATGCCCTATTAGTTTTGCAGTGCTGGGCATCAAATCCAGGTCCTCAGAAAGTGTAAATCTGTGATCTACCAAGTGAGCTAAACCTCAGCCCAGGAGTATCTTAGTGTTGTTTATATTTATATCAATAAGGTGGAAATGAAAGTAAAATGTCTGCTATTATAATTTTTAACTGTTATTTTACCTATTTGAGGTAGAGGAGAAAGTGTGATGAGAAAGTGAATTAATAAAATATTGCTGGGTACTGTAGCACTGTTATCCCAGAGACTTTGGAGGCTGAGTCAGGCAGACCATGAGTTTCAACCTTCCTCAAAATGAAAAATAAAAGTGAGCTGGGAGTGTGGTTCAGTGGTAGAGCACTTGCCTGGCATGTATGAGGCTCTCAGTTCTGAAAAGAAAAGAAAAAAAAATTAATTGTAAGCAGATGTAAATTGTCCTGTTTTTCTGAAAAAATGCATAACAATTGCTACTACTTAGTATGCATGTATGAGTTTCCAATATTTGAAAATTAAATGGATTGATTGATGAATGTTTGAATTTAAGTACTTTACTAAAGACTGTAGTTTCTTTTCTCATTAAATGTAGCATAATAATATTATCCTAATTTTATATATAAAATTTAGAGAGATGAAGCTCTTCATTTAAGATTACATAGAATCTCAGCGGCTCCAGAGGTGGAGGCAGGCAGATCACAAGTTCCAGATCAGAGGCAGTCTGTGTAACTTAGCGAGACCCTGTCTCAAAAAGTAAAAAAAAAAGGGGTTGAGGGTGCAGCTCAGTGGTCCAGCACTTGCAGAGCATGCAAGTGTGAGAAGCTGTGTTCAAACCCCAGTACCACCAAAAAAAAAAAAAAAAGATTAATCACATGGCAAGAATTTATACACAGCAAGTCACACTACAAGCCCAGATATAGTGCCTCTGATGATTATACTAGTTACTTAATTGTACTATTTTGTACAATATATGCCAGTTGTTGGAACTATGTGTACATTTGATGACTACCTCTCTCTGCTTCCATAACAATACTGGCAGGGTTAATCATACATAGCCAAGATTGTACTAGCTATAAATGTTTAGCAGATAGGCTTTCTCCAAAAATAGTAACTAATGGTCTGGTTCATGGTAAATACTGGCTTGGAAACTCAAGTTTTCAGCAAGATGTTGTTATGTAAACTTTAAATATCTTCTAAGCCACGTGTTAGTCAACAGTAGATTATAGCGGGGGCTACTTTTAATTTATTACTAGAGTTCTAAACTGCTAGTTGTCTAGTAACACTGAACCCCCACAATGACAATCCTTAAAAAGAAAAAAATAAATTGAATCTGGAATTTTAAATAAATTTTAATATAAACACCTTTGACCATAATACTTATACTTTCATAAATACATATCTGTGTGAATTTTTATATATATGTGTATGGCCATATATAGATTTATTCACACACATGTACAAAATAAATTCTAATGTTTGATATTTTCTTCCTGGATGTGACCTATTAAAAATATATTTCGTGTGTATAAAAGACATGCTGTCTGCAGCTAGAGCCACATTTGGCAACCCATTGAAAAAGTCATGTTTTTTTCTAGAATTGATTGATGGTTGGCTGAGGAAAAGAACACTGGGTTTTGGGGAAAAAATGTCATAAAACAGAGAATAAATATGAACTACTGTGGTATTTGGCAACCTTGTATCAACTTTGCAAAGCCAAAAGGGCAGACTGCCAAACCACAAATGTAACTGCATTGTCTTCAGAGTAGATAAAAATACTGTAGCAAATAAACAGTAAAAAGGCAACAGTATCATCTAAATAATAAGAAAATATGGAGAGATTAGAATTTTTCTTCCTATTTCAACAAATCTGTTAATTTTTTCTTTTATAAAATGCAAAATAGAAAGGCGGATAGATTATAGTCCCAGCAGGAAGTACCTGGTTGGATGATTTTGTGCCTGTTATTTAACTTCAGTGAACCTGATGTCCATCTTGTGTAACATAAGGGGATTATAATTGATCACTGCTTACCTCCTCCTAGGAATAAAATCTATATTTCTGATTTTATACATTAATAATTTTATTTTTACTTAACTTAAATATTCTGTATTTATTGAAATTCTCTGTGGGTATGGAGTTATTGCCTCTGGATTCCCTCAACTGTGCTAAAGCCCCAAATTGTAGTCTTTGGACCTTTGCTACTAAGTACCCTAAATTAGTCTGACTATAGAAATAATTCCCTTATTTGGCAATTAGACTGTAACAAAATTCTCCAGGGATTTGCTACATATCCTATTTTGTTGTTGTTAGGTGCTGTTGAGTTGGTGTTTAACTCATATCAACCCTAGGTATAACAGATGAAACACTTCTTCTTGCTTCTCTGCCATTCATAGGGTTTTCAATGGCAGACTGATTTTTGGGAGTGGTTTTCCAGGTCCTTCTCCCAAGCCTACAACACCTAGTATTCCCAGGTGGTCTCCCATCCAAGTAATAACTAGACCCAAACTTGCTTAGCATCCAAGATCTGATGGGGTCGGATACCACAGTGGTATGGCTGCAGGCACATATCCTATTGTTGTTGTTAGGTGTCATTGAGTCGAGTTCGGCTCATAGTGACCCTCATAGGGTTTTCAATGGCTGATTGTTTTGGGAGAGATTGCCTTAGGAGTGGGTTGCCACATCCTTCTCCCATTTTGCGGTGCTGGGAATTGAACTCGGGACCTCAGAGACTGCAGAGCAGTGCTCTACCAACTGAGCTAAATCCCAGCACATATTCTATAGGATTTCTATAACGTATACTTTGGACACACTGCAAAATCAAATTTTTAAACCTATAATTATTTACTTCATGTAACACTGAACAGTTAATGCTGTGTATAGTACTGTCCAATGAATCATTTAAGGTCCTAAGGAATATAAGTAAACAATGAATTCAAAGTATTTGTTAGATATCTGCTAAGATATAGAATAAGTTATACACTTGTAGCCCTACCAAAGAACCCCTCCCATGAAATCCCTGTGGTTAGTAGGTGTAGCCAGTGTCCTGAAAACCTTGAAAAACTTTACCAGTAGTTAGGTTCATAATATATACCAGTTTTCCAGGATTGTGGTAGTGGGCTTCATGTAATGATTAATAACTCTCCCTTTTCCTCTCAAAAGTGTTTGAAATTGGGCAAATTCACAGTTTGTCCTCCCTGCTGTAAGAAGTATAAGACATCACTACAAAGTTTCCAGACTTGAACTTCTGGTCTTCATAACTCATCTCCTTACATTTCTGAGAAACCTTGGGATGTGTCTGTTGCATCTTGAACTTTGCAGAAAAAGGAATGAATTTTCTTCATATATGAAAAGCATGTAGGCTATGATAAGAACTAACTTGACTCTTACAAGAATAATTGCAATTCAATAACAATTTATCTTTTGAACAGTAATTAGGCAAAAGGAAGCTTCCTGTTCATTTATTTTAACATATTAATTTGTTTACTGGTACCATTTCTCTTGCGATCTTGATGGAAGTAGGTAAGAGAAAACTGACAATTGTCCTACAAAGCTTGTGAAACCAGAAAATCTGTACAATTTTTTCTGTACTCCAACCAGAAAATTTTGTTTAGATAATTTAAATTTTATTCTTAATAGTTTTGCAATATATGAATCACGTAAAAATTATGATACATATCTATTCCCTTTGTTTATCCCAAGTAACCAGGCTTCTTTACTTTTTACATTTGTGACGAATGTGGAAATACTTTTTTTATCATCTAATTATTGTAATCTTTAGTAAAATAAAACACTGAAAAGGCCCCTAACCCTCAAAGCAGTTTCACAGCTGAATTATATGAGTGTTTATTCAAAATACAATGCAGTAAAACCAGACATGCTGCTAGGGGGAGAAATGGGGAAAATTAAATGCATATAAATAAATTAGATAGCAAGGCTCCTCATTGATAAGAATTTAGTAACATATCCAAATGCTGATTTTAACCAGGCAAACGGCTGCTTAGAGCAAAATCATGTTGTGGTCACTCAGCAGTCTCTGTCAAGCTCAAGGCTGAGTTGTTCAAGTAGCCCCTGGCACCCTGTGAGCCAGAGACAACTGGTTATTATAACAGGCAAATCACACAGATCGCTTAACAGCATGTCTGTCTCAATCAATTGGGAAGAACCTTCATATTTGTCGTTTATTCTACAAGGCAGCATAGTTATGCCACTCGTTCCCAGATATTGTTTAAAAGACCTTACTAAGCAAAAGAATATAGATGACAGTTCCTTCTCATGGGTCAAATTATCTATAACATTAGCCACACAGCTTTGTACTGAGTAGACTCTAAACCTGTTTGCAATATGCATATGAAATGAATCATTATTGTAATGAAATTTGAAACACCCTAGAGTAATGAAGCAGAAAGGAAAATAAAATAAAACCTGCTGCCCTGGTACTGAAGACGGCCAAAGAAAGGGATTGCTTCAGTGAACAAATGGTTTTGTCATTTCAGAGACTTGCTGTAGGAGCTTTGGTGGAGTGGGTAAGGAGTTGAGGTGGGGCAAGTGGGATCTGCTGGATGCTCATCTGTCTGTTAGGTGCCATCAATTCAGATCCGACTCATAGAGACCCTATGTGCAACAGAAAGAAACACTACTCAATACTGTACAATGCCTGGAATTGTTAGTGCTGCTTTGCTATTCATAGGGTTTTGATGTCTGATTGTTTAGGGATTGTTTTGGGAGTGGGCTGCCAGATCCTTTTCCCAAGCCTACAGCTGGTATTTCCAGGCAGTCTCCCGTCCAAGTACTAGCCAGGTCCAACCCTGCTTAGCTTCTGACATCTGACAAGAATGGATGCTCATAGTAGACAATGAATGTACAGCAAGGAAAATGGAGGTTTTATTCCCACAAATATTATGAAACTTTTGTGTCTGAAAACAGAAGCAGCTGAAAGTAGAAACTTGTTAACTCTTAAATGTTACCTTTTGGCCTGATTATTTATTAATTTCTTATTTATTACTTCATTAAGCAATCACTAGTAGCATGGGCTGGGATTTAGCTCAGTTGGTAGAGCACTGCGCTGTAGTCTCTGAGGTCCCGAGTTCAATTCCCAGGACCACAAAAATGGGAGAAGGACCTGGCAATCCACTCCCAAGGCAAGCCTGCAACAGTCAGCCATTGAAAACCCTACGAGGGTCGCTATGAGTCAGATGCCGACTCCATGGCACCTAACAACAACAACACATTGGGGCTGGGGTGTAGCTCAGTTGGTAGAGTGCTGCACTGCAGTCTCTGAGGTCCCGAGTTCGATTCCCAGCACCGCAAAAATGGGAGAAGGACCTGGCAATCCACTCCCAAGGCAATCCCGAAACAGTCAGCCATTGAAAACCCTATCAGGGTTGCTGTGAGTCGATACTGACTCGACCGCACCTAAAAACAACAAGTAGCAATGGACTCACCATCCCTACATTTGATAGCATTCTATCCAGCTTTTTTTTTTTTTTTTTTGTATCAGGAATTGCAGATTTATAGAAAGCACAGAATAGAAAAAGAATGTCTGTCTATGGTATTGGTTGACAAGTACATATATTAGTTATGTTCCTATAGGGATAGGATGTCCCTTACCAGAGGCTGATATCACAATTAATTACATCTGTTGCATAGGAAGGAAACTCAATCTTTCCTCTACAATGTACTCAGAACTGATCTCATTTGTAAACTTATAAACTTCACTTCATTCTAGATGCATATCATTAAATTAGTAAATTCTTCTATACTTTATTATTTGTCTGTTAAGTTAAAGAGCACTTTGTTAGAGCCTGTAAACACCTATTTAAATTTCAAAGAAAGTAGACCCCTTATTATAATCTATTAGTGTTGGTCAAATGCTGTTGATCCCATTGTCAGCCTATTTAATTAATCTCTTCTTTGAAATATAACAAAAATAATGAAAATGGAAGGAGAATCATAAGAAATTAGTACATGTTAAATTTTGTTTTGTTTTGTTTTTTCAACTGTTTTACAATAATTTGTAAACCATAAATTAGTAAATTTTTATTATTTAAATAGAATTTGTAAAGTTTCAAGAGTCTTAAGAGAGAAAAAGTTAAGTACTTTTAAATTTCGAATACTCCATAGAAGTGGACATTATTTACTGCTGCATTACAGCAGTAGTACTATGGCGTCTGACTGCAAGAGTTCTGGGAAGTGAAGCGGGGTAAGACTTGGTTAGTACTTGGATAGGATACTGCCTGGGAATACTGGGTGCTGTAGAACCAGGAGAAAGACCTGGCAGCCCACTCTGTATAAACAACGAGTAACTGAAAACCTTATGAATAGCAGAGAAGCACTGACAATAGAGCTGGGCATGGCACAGTGTCCAATAGTGTTTTCTTCTGTTCTACATAGAGTCACTATGGGTTGGTCCCCACTCCACAGCACCTAACAACAACAACAACAACAACATGACTCAACAGCCTCATGTATGTCATCCCAGTTCACAGTATATTATATTGCAGGAGAGTAAGTTGAAAAGTTGGCAAAAGAAAACTCTATGTCTCTGTGGTTTTATTTTTTTATTTTACTTTTATTTTTTATTTTTATATTTTTAAATTTTTATTTATTTATTTATTTATTTATTTATTTATTTATTTATTTATTTATTGCAGTACTGGGGTTGAACCCAAGGCCTCAAACTTGCATGCTCTGCAAGTGCTGGACCACTGAGCTGCAACCTCAGCCCACTTTTTTACTTTTTGAGACAGGGTCTCGCTAAATTATGCAGACTACCGCTGGTCGTGAATTTAAGATCCTCCTGCCTCTGCCTCCAGAGCCACTGGGGTTATAGGCATGTGCCACCACACCGGGCTCTGTGATTTTATTTTGGAACTTCATTTAATATTAAAGAGAATTAATTTCTAAACCAGACCAAAATAAAAAAGTAAATAGCTCTATGAAAAAAAATATCAATAGTGAATTCTATGCATAGCCAATCTGTTTAGAAGTTGAATTTGCATTATGCTATACTCCCTCCCACAACAGTATCATATTCCCTCCCAGGCTTTTTCAAAGAAACTTTTGGAACAACAACAAAAATAAAGAAAAATGACCTTATCCACAGGTTATGAAATTTAGGGAGTCAAACTGGAAATAAACACACATACTATTACCCTGTTTTGAGACTTAGTGAATTCTTTGGAAAAGTGCTACTTAAATAAACTATACCTTCTAAAATGTTTATAGTGAGTTTACATAATTTATAGAAGAAAAGTCTGTATGGAATTTTTAAGAAGAAAAACACATTCTAAATATTTTCTAAAACCCATAGCACTACTTTCCATTTGCTTAATACCAATATCTTCACCTTTAAGGGGCTGAGATATATTATTATTTTTGAAGATATATGTTTTCAAAGACATATATATATATATATATATATATATATATATATATATATATATATATATATATATATATATATATATATATATATATATATATATATATATATTTATATATATATACACACATATAATGTTTTCAAGGTTAAGCTATATTATTTTTGAAGTTGTATGTATTTTGAGCTGAGGTTTAGCTCAATTGGTGGAGTGCTGCTCTGTACTCTCTAAGACCCTGGGTTTAATGTCAGCACTTGCAAAAATGGGAGAAGGACTTGCAATTCCCTCTTAAAGCAACGCCAAAATAGTCTACCATTGAAAACCCTATGAGGGTCACTATGAGTTGGACCTGACTTGACTTGACGGCACCTAACTACAAGAGCATATGTTTTGCAGAACAGATGCATCAAATTAATATTGTTTAAAAAATAGCTCCAAACTGGCATTTTAACTCTAGACATTTAGGCATTATATAATATTCTCTTGCTTTTATTCACTTATTAGTCTATTGAGATTTCTGCTTGATTTTAAAAGCATTTTCTCCCCTAATCTTCAACTGAATAAAATAATAAATTCTGACACTCTAGTAATTTGCATAACAATTGGCCACAAAGAGTAATTCATTAATATTCAATGAAGTTCTAATTTGCACAATGCCTGAAGCAATATGTAAACTTCATTTTGCTTTAAGATGGAAATTTGTTACAGTGCAAATACCACTAAGTATAATTTTATTAATCAGTCTCAATGAGCATTTGATTTTGTGACCCTGAGGATATCTATACTTTTGTCCTAGGACATAGAGGAAAAAGGAAATTAAAGTCACCACATTTTCTGTTGGTCACTATTTTTATTTTACACATAGTTCTAGATACACAAACACACTATAGTTCAAAGAGCCTTCATTATTCAGAAGAAAACTAATTTTATTCTTTAACCTTCACACATACTAAGAAATGCACGTTTATTTTATTATGTTCATTAATTTAGTCTACTAATATTTTTTGAATGTCTATTGTTTTCCAAGCAAATTGTGAGGTTCTTGAGATAGATTGTGAAGTTCTTGGAATATATTCCTTTTCCTCAAATGGTTTGAGATGAACTGAATAATAATAGGAATAATAAAATGTAGCATTTATCAAGTACTTATGATGTGCCAGGCATTATTTTAGGCACTTGACATGTATTCACTTATTTAATATTCATAGTAACTCCAAGAAGTAGGTAGCATTATTACCCAATTTAAAGTGAGATAAATGAAAAATACATTTGTAAAAAAAGCAATTTGATCTATATTATGATTTAAAATCAATACTTGATTTCTACCAAGATGTTTCTGGCTAGATTTAAATGCATCAAGACAAATAATCAAAATAAATATGTAGGTGTTATATCTTGAGGGTGAACAGTATTGTAAATTTTTGGATTATCAAAGCAATTATTTATCTGACATGCATATATATACTTAAATATCTATGATGTGTCTATTTCTTGTTGTTGTTGTTAGGTGCCGTCGAGTCGGTATCCGACTCATAGCGACCCTCATAGGGTTTTCAATGGCTGATTGTTTTGGGATTGCCCTAGGCACTGAAAATTCATTGGTCAGCAAAACAGAGCCTTGAAGTCTTCTTGCATGAGGATGCTTTAGCACTAAAGACAGATTTTTATAACAGATAGTGTGAAAGAGAAGAAAGCAGTGCAAAGTGATTGAAAGAGGGTATTGGTTAAGGCTACATTTTAGTTTTCATGGTTATGGATTAGTTCTATTAGTGGTTGGACAATGACTTTAATGAAATGAGGAGCCATTTTACAATGGCAAGGAGGAAATAGTTCAGGAATAAGGAGTATAATATGGAGGAAAAATAGATTTGTAACACAAGGGAATACACAGAAAGGTAGAATTGAGTGAGTTAAATGATACAATATCTGCACAACATTTTAAGTTTCAATGATCATGAAAAATAGTTTGGATTTTATTCTGAATTTTATATGAAACCAATGGATAATTTTAATCCTGAAATAAGACTGATTCAGCATACAAAACAGACTATAGAGCCCCCAGGAGGGAAACAAAGCAAAACATTAGGACATTCCTCTTCAATCTAGGTGCATGGGGACACGATCATGTAACAGAGGTAATGCAACACAATCAAATTCAGGCATATTTAAATGGCTTAACCAACCATATGTGTTGGGCTGGAATTTTAAAACTATCAACAACATTGCTAAACATACAAATTTGAAATGGACTCATAAAATTTCTTAACTATGAATTGATATTTAACACAAGGTAGGATTTGGGGGCAAGTTTCACGGACAGAATATAAATATAAAAATCGCTGACTATTCCTTACCACAAATCGGTGCAGAGTGATTTAAAATTAAATATAAAATAATATAAACTGTATTAAAGGTAATAAACTAAGTTAAAAAATAAATAGAGACAGATCATGTGTGTTATTGTTGTTGTTGTTAGGTGCCATCGACTCCAGTCCAACTCATAGGGAACCTATGTAGAGCAGAATGAAACATTCCCCCATTCTGTGCCAGGCACACGATCTTATTTATGTTTAATCCTATTGTTACACACACTATGTCAATCCATCTGTTGGAGGGTTTTCCTTTTTTTTCGTTGACCTGCCACTCTCCAAACATGATGTCTTTCTCCAGGGATTGGTCCCTCTTGACTACATGTCCAAAATATGTCAGATACAATCTAGCCATCCTTGCTTCCAAGGAGCACTCTGGTTGCACTTCTTCTAGAACAGATCTGTTTGTTCTTGTGGCAGTCCATGGTATATTCAATAACTATCTCCAGCACAATAATTCAAAAGCATCAATTCTCCTGTCTCACTTGTTCAATGTCCAACTTTCACAACTATATGATGTGACTGAAAATACCATAGCATGAGTCAGGTGAACATTTGTCTTCAAAGTGACATCTTTACTATTCAATACTCTAAAGAAATCTTTTGCCACAGCTTTCCCTAAAGCATTGTGTCTTTTGGTTTCTTGACTTCTGCTTCCACGGGTGTTGATTGTAGAGCCAAGTAAAGCAAAATCATGGACAACCTCAAACTTTTCTCCATTTATTGTGAAGTTGCATACTGACCCAGTTTTAAGGATTTTGTTTTGTTGATGTTTTGTTGCAATCCATACTGCAGGCTATGTTCTTTGATCTTCATCAGTAAATGTTTCAAATCTTCTTCACTTTCAGCAAGCAAAGTTGTGTCACCTGCATAACGCAGGTTGTTAATGAGTCTTCCTTCAAATCTCATGCCATATTCTTCCTCATAAAATGCAGCTTCTCATATTATTTGCTCAGCATATAAGTTGAAGAGATATGGTGAAAGTATACACCCCTGATGTACACCTTTCTCAACTTTAAAATAGGCAGTTTTTCCTTGTTCTATTTGAACAAGTGCCTCCTGGTTTGTGTACAGATTCTTCATGAGTACAGTTAGGTGCTCTGGTATTCCCATTTTTCGAAGTGTTATCCATAATTTGTTATGATCCACACAGTCAAATACCTTTGCATAGTCAATAAAATACAGATAGACTTCTTGATATTCTCTGCTTTCAGCTAATCAGCAATGACATCAGCAATGATGTCTCTGGTTCCTGGCCCTCTTCTGAATCCCGCTTGATTTTCTAGCAATTCCCTGTCTATGTACTGTTGAAGTTGCTTTTGAATGATCTTTAGGAAAATTTTGCTTGTGAGTGATGTTAATAATATTTTTCGATAGTTTGCACATTCAGTTGGATCCCCTTTTTTGGAAATAGGCACAAATATGGATCTCTTCCAGGCAGTTGGCTAGGTAGCTGTTTTCCAAATCTGTTGGTATAAACATGTTATTACCTCCAGTGCTGCATCTGTTTGTTGAAACATCTCTATTGGTATCCCATCAATTCCTGGAGGCTTGTGTTTCACCAACTCCTTCAAGGCAACTTCCTGTTCATCTTTCAATACCATTGGTTCCTCTTCATGTGCAACCCCTTGAAATGGTTGATCATCTACCAATTGTTTTTTGTATAATGACTGTATATTCCTTCCATCTTTTGATGTTTCCTGCATTGTTTAATATTTTCTCCTGTAGAATCTTTCACTATTGTCACTGGAGGCTTGAATTTTTTCTTCACTTCCTTAAGCTTGAAAAACACAGAGCATCTTCTTCCCTTTCAGTTTTCTGTCTCCAGCTCTTTGCACATGTCATTATGATATTTGTTTTTGTCTTGTCCTGCTGCCTTTTGAAATCTTCTGTTTAGTTCCTTAACTTCTTCATGTCTTCCATTTACTTAAGCTGCTTGGTGTTTAAGGGCAAGTTCCAGAGTCTCTTTTGACATGTAATTTGGTCTTTTCATTTTTTTTTCCTGTCTTTTCAATAATCTTTTGGTTTCTTCATGAATGCTGTCTTTGATCTCATGCCACAACTCCTCTGGTCACCTATGATTTATGTCTAATGCATTCAATCTGTTCTTGATGTCATCTCTGAAGTCAGATGGTATATAGTCATGGTTATACTTTGGCTCTCCCATACACTTGATCTAATTTTCTTCATTTTCAGCTTTAATTTGCATATGAGAAGTTGATGGTCTGATCCACAATCACCACCTAGTCTTGTTCTGACATTTGATATGGCGCTTTTCCATTGTCTCTTTCCACAAATGTAGTCAATTTGGTTCCTATATGTTCCATCTGGTGAAGTCCATGTGTATAGTCACTGTTTATGTTGGTAAAAAAAATGTATTTGCAATGAAAAGTCATTGGTCTGACAAAATTTTATCATGTGATTTCCAGCATTATTGCTTTCACCAAGGTGATATTTTCCAACTACTGAGCTTTCTTCTGTTTCCAACTTTTGCATTCCAGTCACCAGTAATTATCAGTACATCCTGATTGCATGCTTGATTTGTTTCAGATTGCATAAGCTGGTCGAAATTTCCTTTCTTCATTTGTATCTTTAGTGGTGGGTGCATAAATTTGATTAATAGTCATATTAACTGCTCTTCCTTGTAGGCATATGGATGTTATTCTATCACTGATTTTATTTCAGGACCGATCTTGAGATGCCTTTTTTGATGATGAATGCAACTGCATTTCTCTTTAGTTTGTCATTCTCAGCACAGTAGACCATATGATTATCTGACTCAAAATGTCCCATGCCAATCCATTTTAGCTCACTGAAGCTTAGAATGTCAATGTTTATGTGCTCCATTTTTCTTTCAACTATTTCTAATTTTCCTAGATTAATACTATGTACATTCCATGTTCCAATTACTAATGGATGTTTACAGTTGTTCCTCCTCATTTTAAATGATGCCACATCAGCAAATGGAGGTCCTTAGGGCTTTACTCCATTTCTGTCATCAAGGTAGACTCTACTTTGAGGAGGCAACTCTTCCCCAGCAGTCTTCTGAGCGCCTTCCAACCTGGGGGGCTCATTTTCTGGCACTATATCTGACAGTGTTTCTTTGCTATTCATAGGATTTTCAATGGCTACTTGTTTCAGGAGTGGTTCTCCAGGTCCTACTCCCTAGTCTGCCTTAGTCTGGAAGTTCAGCTGAAAGATGTTCATCATTGGTGAACCTTATGGCATCTGAGATACTGGTGGCACAGTTTTCAGCCTCATTGTAATACACAAGCCCCCACAGTATGGCAAACTGACAGATGTGTGAGGGAGATCATGCGTAGACATTGGTAGCTTCCTGAGAATAAAATATGAATGAAACAATTAATGGATCTTATATTTCTCCATAGAAAATACTAAGTACTGTTATCTGTTAGAGGACTGTGAAGTTTACACAATATTGAAAACTTTGCTAGTATATTAGGTCATATGCTTATAAATCACCAGGATGATAAATTATTGGTGATATTCCTGCAAAGCAGCATGACTTTCTAAAGTGACACCAATAGTGCCCATTTTCCATTTGCCAACCATCTGTCATTGGCATGATATGTGTGATGATAAGCTTTTCACAATAGCCTGAATGCTTTTTCTTGTCCAGTCCATGTGCTTACCTTCATGACCATTTGTCTGCAAAGATCACCTCAGTATTTTCTAACATAGAAAAGAAAAATTCATAGGCATTAATCACAAGACTTCTAGATAAAAAAAGAGTTGAAAACAATAAAATGCAGTTGTAAAATGTGTACGAAGAAAACACAGTAAAGTTACCTCTAAGAAAAGAGGAATAAAAATGAAGATTACTTAAAATAATACAAGTAATTCAGTTATTTTTCTATATCTATGCTGCACAACTCATTTCATATCAGGAGTACTTTTTTTAAGGCAAAGATATTTGGGACTTTATTTGATACAAGAAAGATTAATAAAGTGAAATGCATGTAGCATCCTTGAAGCCTATTCAGCAGCTTCCTAGGGAAGAATTTCACTAAGCAAAATTCCTCTAGAATAGTTCTTCCATTGCCAAGAGATCACTTCAAATATACCCATCTTTATGGAAATGCTAGGGGAGCCACGCTTTTTCTTTCTAATCTTCGTGGATGAGCCTGATCTCTTTCCTCTAGGGCATGAGTCTTTGTGTAGGCTCAATGCCTGTGTGAATTTATACCTATTAACAGAAATATATACACACTGAAAGTGAAAGGAAGATGAGAGGAAGAGAAAGTGGGATTAGGGGATCCCCTATAGTAGCATTTGATTCTAGAGAGTCATTGGCTATGAACTGACAGCATTTTTAGTGTTTTATCAGATTCTTCAAGATAGTTAATGTGGAAAAATTAGTATAAGGTTATGACTAACTCATACTTGGATGGACATGGATTTCATAAGATTGAGTTTTTGTTAGTAAAAAGTGAAAACAGATATCAAGTTTAATACTCACATTTAGGAAAATGGGGAAAAAGATTGATTCTAACTCCCAAGCATGATTTCTTTGCCCTTCTTTTTTCTTTCTTTTTTTTTTCAGTTTTCCTCCTCTTCTTTCTCATTTTCTCTTATTCTCTTCATTCTCTTTCTTCCTACTTCCCTCCCTTTTTTGAACAGGTACACACACAAACACACTAAAATATTATTGAGGACTTAGCATGTACATGCACTGAGTACAGTGTTGTGAACAGGTAAGATTGGTAGACAAGACTGGAGAGAAAAATTCCCTGCCTTGCTAGAAAAGGGGATTAAAGATGGAATGTGGTAAGATTATTGATACCCTATTCTTCTCTAAATAGAATAATGCTTCATATTAAAAGAAAAAACTTGTATGTTTATTATTTAAATAATATCTACGTTCTTTAAGTATGATCATCCTTATATGTGGGATTACATTATGTACAAACAAAAACTGTTTCTTTATATTGCAGTGATTTGTGTTGATTTAGATATTTTGTAAGCATATTGTATGTTTTATTCATTATAGCATGCATACTGACTTGTGATTTGTCTTCAATTACTATTTTTGCAAAATTATTTTAGAAATTAAGATTTACATAGATTGTTTACTTAGAAAGTTCATTACTAGTAAGGTTAATAGGTGCTTGGGGATTGAACCCAGGCCTCACATATACTTTGCAAGTGCTCTACCATTGGGCTGCAGCCCCAGCCCATTTTGTTGTTGTTGTTTAATTTTTACTCAGGGTCTTGCTAAGAAATAGAGGGTGCATTTAGCCTCAGGCCTCTGCCTCCAGAGTCTCTGAGATAACATGCAGATGTCATGCACTTGGCTTTTATGTTCTTATATATTTGATTTGTTGGGTAAAAATTTATTTTAAATAAATACATATTGCTATTGTCCTGTATTTTGAGTTAGTTCCCTTCTTAAATTTTCCTATGTAATCTAAATATGGGTAGATTAAGTAAGCTTTTAAATCAAATGCAAGACTAATGTCCTAGAATACTAGAAAAATTAAAGTGTTACTTATTTTAAAATGTCACTCCCAATCACCAGTTCCCTGTAACATGAGACCATCTTAATTATTTACCATGGTCTAGAAGTACCATCTTATTTCTTTGTCTACTTCCCTAACTATTTCTCTCTGTCTCAGCCTATTGTCTATTCCATAGACTATACTGACATTCTTGAAATTCCACTAATGAGCTGTATGATTTCACTGCTTTATGTCTTTTTACCTATTACAATCTTTGCATAGAATTTTATTCTCTTTTGCCCACACCCACCTCTTAAAATCTTCCTCTGCCACACAAATCAAACTCTAACTCTTTTTTATAGTTTTGCCAAGCTTTCTCTTCTTCATCTATGTCAATTATTTTGTTCTTGAACTTAAAATACATTTTCCCCAGTATTTTTGATATTAATAACAGAAATATAGCATTGTTCTTTGCTTACAAAACTGTCTCTTCTAGACTTTCTGCTTCTTGAAGGCAGGAAATAAATTTTATTCATCATTTTTACAGTGTGTGATAGAAGCACAATAAATATTTATTGAATGAAGTATTTCCCTAGAACAAAATTATGTTCTGAAGTATAGCAACAATCTTTTTTCAGTTTATTACTTATTCACATTTCATGTGGGGAGCCTTGAATCATGTTCACCTTTTTTCCATACCATATAGAACTAAAAATGTTTATATTTACTTCATTTATGTAAGCAGAGAAGTCAACTGGTTTGAGGAAGCTATCACTATCTGCCATATACTAGAGTCCTGCTGGGGATGAGCTCATTGGTACAGTATGTGCTTAGCATACATGAGGCCCTCGGTTCAATCCCTAGCACCAAAAAGACACAAACAAACAGACTGAGGTTCTGCTCAAATGTTTGTCACTAACTGAAGAAAGGAAACTAATTGGTTATTAGCAATCCTACTATATTAGTGATTATATTCCATTGACGTGTTGTGCTGTATGTATTAGACTCAAATGTTTTACAGACGAGACTGTGGCATTTGTCTTCCTCAACCTCTGTACATATGGCAAAAATGTCATAATACTATTGACAAGTGGATCTGGTTGATAAAATAAGCTTTCATCACACATCTTCAAATGGATCAGGAATGGCTAACATCTAAGTGCTGGCCATCATCTGCAGATGTAAGTCAGAAGTGCCCCATAAACCAATGACTATTGATAACTGGTAGAAGATACCCTCTCCCCCTAAATCCATGTTAATTTTTATGGAAGTACACAATTGAAGTGAAGGAGTAAACTATTTCTTTTAATTGGTGTTGAACTAGTTAATGTTCCTTATAAAATGGAGACAACAGCATCCGGACAGCCAGCCTAGTGCATTACTGGGCAGCAGTTACAGCTTCCCAGAGGAAAGAGGAGCTAAATCCTTCCAAAAGCAATGAGCAAGCACACAAACAAATCAGTGGGGGAAGCAAAGGATACAGCGGAATCCAATGTTTGCAGTAACAAAGAGATGCTGTTTTATAGCCACAGTAAAAGTTCAGTTGTAGAACAAAATGAGTGCAAACATTCCTTCTGTAATGAGCTGCTTTAAATTGACAGCATTATCATGTTTTTACCCTCTCTGCAAAACATTTTTATTAGCTTGATTGGCATTGAGTAAATAGAGCCCACTTCATTTTCTCTATCATGTGAATGTAAAAGTATGTCGTTTAGAGAAATAATGCAAGCTCACAAAAACATAGGAGGCATAAAAACACCACTCCTGATCATGAAACCTTTATCATCACTAGAGAAAGAGTAAATTAATGAACAAATGGTAATATATCAAATTTTCATATTTTTCCCAAGCCATATTTTGACTAGAATTATTTGGTTAAAAGTATATAAAAATTATTCATATAAAAGTGTTAGCAATACTATTTTTAATCATTTTACTGCATATTTAGACATAGTATTCATTTGGGATTACAAAGGAAATATAACTGATATGATATCAAATAAATTCTTAAGAGAGGTGATTACTATCTTTTGAATAGCATTTAAAACAATGTGCTCCATTTTACTTCTCATTTCAATTGTGTGTGTGTGTATGTGTGTGTGTGTGTGTGTGATTTACTTCCATTTGTAAAAGTACTCGATTAGTGATTCTAGAACTGAATCTAAGTAGTATTCATTTGCTTTTAATTAATTTATTAAAAACACTATAGATATAGCCTTCAGCATTTTAGTGACCTGAAAATGAAAAAAGGACAAATATGCTAATAATAGTGCAACGACTTTTACATAGTTTCATTGCTTAATCGAGAACTTTATGGTGTAGTATCACATAGGATGAAAGCAAGTTAGTGGCCTGCACTATGGTATTGACAGCAGGAGAGCCAAGGTCAAGCAAGTTGAGCAGCAATATTATTGCCAGCCATTCTTCCTTGTAGATCTGAACTTTAATCCACAGAGATTGTTAAAGCCTCCGGTGGAGGTTAGGTGATAATGGTGGCTGTTATCCTTAGGAACAGATGGTAGAGTGAGTGACATCTATAAATGTGCAGGCTGTGTTGCTTCAGTGACAAGATGCTAAACCCTTCTGGCAATGAAGTAAAAAGACAGGTGTCTTGACACAAAAGAATTAATACTCTGCCTCTAACCATGTATAACAGTGGAGTAAATTCCTCAAACTTAAGTAACTGAAAAATCTATATTGGGGTGTATTGATATGGACCAATAACTCTTGGATTTTTCCCATAAATATTTTTTTCCTTCCCTCTTCCCTCCAACCCTCACAATATCCCTTTCCCTTACCCTCTTGTATTTCTCTTCTTCCCTTTTCTTCCCTCCCTCTCTCCCTCCCTTCCTTCTTTCTTTCCTTCCTTTCTTCCTTCCTCTGTCCCTTCCTCCCTTCCTCCATCCTCCTTCTCTCTTAATCAGTCCAGACTAAAGTTACCTAATACTAAGTTAGCAAACCATTACAATCCAAATTTGATTTTAGTGGGTTCATACATTTATGTGACAAATCTCTATTTCTTATTCAGAAGCAGAAACAGTAGATTCTTTGATAGACTTATATGTGACAGTGATTTTTTTCTCAGTTATCTTTATGACTGCTTTAAGTGTATTGTGAAGCTAATCACATGTATATATACCATTTATTATAATTGTAATTAGCAATGTCAGGTTTAGAGATTCATGTGGCCAACAGGGAAAACACAATAGTGTAAAAACCAATTTAACAAATGTACTTACTTTAAATTCCATTATCACTTCAACAGATTACTTATTTTAAAAGGTATTAAAGCTAATAACATTTAATCTAGTTGCTTGAATGAAGCAGCATTTTTTGAAGCCAATGAAAATAAAGCTTCAATAATCAAGTACAACAGCTGTTAAAGTTTTCAGCACAATTCTTTCTAAAGGAAATTAGGTTCTAATAGCCCAGCCCGCTCCTCATTCCCTCTTTTTCTTCCCTCAGATTTTAAATTATATAGTCATACATTTTTCTAGAAAGAGAGATAAGTGTGATGGAATAATAAACTACATTATAATACCTCAATTAAATGTTCTGGCTTGAGTAATGAATAAGTAAAAACATTATAAATATTGAGGCACAACATGAGGGCTGTTTTTGTATAATTCAGTGCAGTAGTGATGTGAGTGAATAGTACAACTAAAGCCAAAGTAGTAGTGGTATTTAATTACATCATTGGCCCTACTTCATTTCATCTGTAAAATCACCAGTTTATCTTAGAGTATTAATAAGCTCCTTTCTAGTTTTAGTATTTTAGATTCTGTCTTTGTTTCAGTATATGCATGGCCAGATGAATTTATTCCACCCACTCTTATAACAAATCTAGAATTTGATGAATGAATGCAGAAGGCTTGTGGCATGTCTAGGCAAAATTAAGTTAACAGTGGGAACCCAAGTTCTTTCTGATACATGGTAGATATTCCTAGACTAAATATAGGGCTAGGTTCCAGACCTCCTGACTATCATATAACAATGCATTATAAGACACTCTACCTATCCTTGACTTATTACATACACAGCATTCTGAAAAATTTAAATTGTTCACAAAAGGCAATTTTAGACTTTTTTGTTTATTTGTTTTGTGTTACAGAGAATTCCACCATAATGTAATCCAGTTGAGGAGAAAATATTCTTCCTTCTTTGATTGACTGTGGAAACTAAATTATTTCTGATTTATTTCAGCAGTTTTGTTGAACCTTTCAGTTACCAGCACACTTTATGTTATGGCACACGTTACGTCAATTTAATATTTGACTTATTTTGCCACCCTACACTCAGTGAGGGCTGGGGTTTTGCTCAGTTGGTAGAGCACTACTCTGTGCTCACTGAGGCCCTAGGGTCAATCCACAGCACTGTAAAAACGGGAGAAGGATCTAGCAGCCCACTCCCAGAACAATCATGAGTGTCTTTAATTGTAGTGTCGTGGCTGCCTCCATGTCCTGAATCAATTCAAAACATTGCCCTCCCATGGCATTTTGACTTTGGGGAAGAGCCAGAAGTTGCTTGGTGCCAGATCCTGTGAATTAGATGAGTGAGAACACACCCTAATATTTACTTGATAGAGATTGCCATACCAGAAGCATTGTTTGTGATCCATGATTAAGGCCATTTTAAAACGTACCTCACTTCTGACTACATCACACAAATTGAAACTTGTCACACACTGTCCCTAAGATTCAGTGTGTTGCTTCCTCCTTCTGATATTAAAGCTTTCCACTTTTTTACTAGTTGGCACATGGCAGCATCTTTCACCATGTTTTTGATCATATATCCTATACATGTGTTTTATATTTAATAAAAGATCATGTTCATATGATTTTCAACTAATATACCCTTGAAATAATTTATCTAGTTATATGTATTAATAGAGACAGTTGCTTACTATCATGCAATTCTTCATGTGACCCTGGAATAAATCCTGAAGGTGATAGACTGACTGAAAAGAAAAGTATTTCCAGTGACTCCATTATATTAAAACCACATGAATATACCTGAATAGACCCGTGGAGTTTTGTGAAGTGAAATTTGCAAAGCACTCTAGTGGAGCAAAGTAAGCATTCTAAATAGGATATTATTGATTTCCATTGTAAAATTCATAAAGCAGGTCTTTAAGAGTCTAGGAATAAGTATCTAGTGACTTTGGGTCAGTAGAACAAAGATTTGTTTGGGTGCATAAGTCAATGTTTGGGTGGTAATTGATACACTATAGTATTTATATTGTAGAAAAGTCCACATGATAAGTCACGAGTTAGAGAATGCAATTGTTATGTTTCTAAAATTATTACAACAACATGTTATGCTGTGTGTGCATGTGAATCTAAAAATCTTTACATCTCCACGGTTAGTCATTCTAACATTTCCAATAAACTAAACTTATTTTATTGAAGATTTTACCAGTATAGCATCATAATGAGTTTGGTTTTTAACATGAACTTAATTATTTTTATAAAACACTGCTCAATTTATACTACATGGAATATTTCATCACAAATTCAAAACATGTAATAATTGTCAAACATTAAATTCTCTGTGTTTTTATGACTCACCAACCTTGATTTTGCTGTACTTATTTAAATGTATTAATTCTCCATGTGTTTATGAGCAAGGACTCATTCTCGCATTATCACAGATTAGCAGAGCAACAATAGAAAGTGAAGTCACTCCACCTACTCCTGCAATAAATCCAGTGTGTGGTGTAAGATGATAGCTAACCTCAGACAATAGCTTTTGCCTGTGAAAGCCTAGGAGCTTGAGAATTTGCATGGTAATTGTAAATTGCCTGTTCAGAAATTGCCCTGTATTTGAGTATTAACTTTTCTACATTATGTTTGATTGATTATTTATTGAAATTTAACTCCCACAGAGAGCCTACATTGGACTGGCTAAGATGAAATACAGTATTAAAAACAGTGAAGGTGATTACTCTCCTGAATGACATGAGATTTCTTTTTTAAATCCTGTATAGATTGGAGGACCATATAGGGGGGAGAAAAGGACTAAAGAGAGGAGGAAAGAAGAATTAAGAAAGGGTAATGGGAGAAATAAGGGAAATATCACATTTTGCCTTCAAAGGCAATATATTTATGTATATATATATATACTATATATTTTATGTCTACAGCCATACCACTCTGGTATCAGATCCATTCTGATCTCAGAAACTAAGCAGGGTCAGGCCTGGTTTGTCCTTAGATGGGAGAAAGCTGGGAAGCTGGGTGCTGTAGGCTTGGGAGAAGGATCTGGCAGCACACTCCTAAAGCAATCAGCCATGGGAAACCCTATGAATATCAGAGAAGCACTAACATAGTGCTGGACATGGCATGGTGTTGAGTAGTGTTTAGTTATGTTGTAGGGTCACTATGAGTCAGACTCCACTCAACTGTACCTAAAAACAACATTTTTACATAATATATATAAAACAAAACACAAACAAAAGGTGGACAACTGATGAGGAGGAAGAGTATGATTGTGTAGCAGGAAGGTTATGAGAGGGTAATGGGGAGATGAACATGAACAACATACAGTGATATACATGTTTGGAAATTTCATAATGAAATCAATTAAGTTGTATACTAACTAAAAAATTAATAATAAAAACATTACTAAGAATTTCTGTCCATATGCAGGAATATTGTACCTGAGAATATCATATATGAAACTGGAAACTTGAAAAAGGAAATAGGGATATTTGATATATATGAGACAAGTGATATTTTGTATGATTAAGGGTAGAATTTTCTCAAAATAATAGTTTGTTATTTAAGTAAAATCACTAAATAGCCCCCTACCTCACATCTTATACAAAAATCAAACCTGAGATAAATTAAAGGATAAGATACATGTTGTTGTTGTTATTGTTAGGTGCCATCAAGTAGAGTCCAACTCATAGCGATACTATGAACAGCAGATTGAAATACTTCCCTACTCTGTGCCAGGCACACTATCTTATTTAAGCCCATTGTTGCAAACAGTGTGTCAGTCCATCTGGTGGAGGGTTTTCCTTTTTTGTTGTTGACCTGCCACTCTCCCAAACATGATGTCTTTCTCCAGGGATTGGTCTCTCCTGACTACATGTCTGAAATATGTAAGATGCAGTGTAGCCATCCTTGCTTCCAAGGAGCACTCTGGTTGCACTTCTTCTAGGACAGATCTGTTGGATTTCTTGGCAGTCCATGGTATATTCAATAGACATTTCCAGCACCATAATGATCCTAAGAAAACGGTATAGAAATAAATCTCATGTAACAAGACTCTACTACAAAGAAGATAAAAATAACAACTGTAGAAAAGGATTAATAAATTCCACTATAAGAAATGAGAACATTTCCTTATGAAAAGTCATCAATGAGAGAAAAGTCAAAATAGAAGATATTTGCCTATATTTAACTTATGGATGATTACTATCCAAAATGTATCACGAACCCCTATGAATCAATACAAAAAAAAAGAGTAATCATTTTCACAAAGAAATTGACAAAAGAGCTGAGCTCAGTGACACGTAGCTGTAATGCCAGTGACTCAGGAGGCAGTCACAGGAAGATTACAAATTCATTGCCAGAGGCAGCCTGCATAGCATAGTGAGATCCTGATTCAAAAGAAAATTTTAAAAGGGGTTTGTGGTGCAGCTCAGTGGTAGAACACATAGGTAGCATGGGTGAGGGTCTAGATTCAACTTCCCCAGTGCTCAAAGAAAAAAAAAAATTGACAAAAGAATATTATAGGGGACTGTGCATCTAACTCATCAGTAGAGCTCTTGTCTAGAATGCTCAAGACCTTAAATTCAATCCCTAATGTAGAAAAAGAAGAAGGAGGAGGAGGAGGAAGAGGAGGAGAAAAATTTTAATTATATGAAATATATCCCACCTTATTATCTCAGAATTGCTGAATAAAACCACCATGAAATATCATTTCCCACATATCAGACTGACTAAATAAATAAGTAAATAAATAAATAAATAAATGAGATTTAGGCATGCCAAGGGGCCTACCTATGGCTTCGATGCAATTGGTAAAGCCAGTTTAAAAACAATTTAGCTACAATCATTCAGCTCTACTGTCTTACTACCAGACATATGTTTAGTGATAATCTTGGTTAACAACAGTGTTCGTAACTATGTTGTTTTTAGGTGCCATTGAGTTGCGTCCAACTTATAGCAACCTTATGTACAACAGCAAGGAACACTCCCTGACACTGTGCCATGCACACAATCTTTTTGGACTATAGTTTAGCTTTACCCAAATGGATAGACTTCTATAGTGAAGAGTAGACAAGACTCTCCATTACTTATTTTTGATACATGTTCATTTCATAGTTGTTTTTGTTAGGTGCTGTGGAGTCATGTGCAACCCATAGTGATCCTCACAGGGTTTACAATGGCTGATTGTTTTGGGATTGCCTCGTGATTGGATTGCCACATCCTTCTCCCATTTTTGTGTGCTGGGAACCAAACCAGGGACCTCAGAGACTGCAGAGAGGCACTCTACCAACTGAGCTAAATCCCAGCACACTCATTTCATAAGTGTTAGTTAAATACCTTCTATATGCCAGTTGTTTCTCCATATGCTGAGATTTTGATAGCAACGATCCTCTAAAAGTCTATCTTCAATGAGATTGTATATTGTGAGGGAGGCCAGATAATGACTAAAACATGCAAATAAATTAGATGGTATACAGAAGATAATAATGGTTATTGAGACCAGGAAACATGGAAAATGGTTACAGAGTGCTGAGAGGAAGTTGCAATCTTAAATTTTGATTTACCAATGGAGACAGAAAATATATGTAATCTATTTGGGACACTAAAAGTAGTTTGGGTGGCTTTATAAGTAGAGGCTGAGTTCTGAACAAAAAACTTTCTAAATGGAAAAATAAAAATCACTGTGGATGGATTATTGCCACACTGTGTGGAGGAGAAATTTTAGGTTTGCCTGATTGCCAAGAAAGAGATGATTTCAATATGCCCCGGGACAGCAGGATTTGAAATAGAAATTCTTCTAATGTTAATGGCCTAATAGAAACTGTAAACCTCTGAGGAGATTGCCTTGAGGTGGAAGAGTGCTGGCTATAGAGTAAATTGACATTCATACACATCTCAGCTTTGCCAAATTTTACCCAGCTGAAACTGAGCCAGTTCCTCAGGGTCTGAATTACCCATAATCCACAGGAATATTGTGAGAATTAAATAGGACAGCATCTACAAGTGTCTTTGTTTAGATGCTGGCACACAAAGAGCACCACAAAAGTGACACGTTTGCTTCGGGGTTCAGCATGGCTGGATCTTCTTAGAGCTGGTAGAGAGGAAGAAGGCAGCAAGATTTTAAAAATCCATCGGATTTTTAGAGAACAGAGAATTTCTGGATATTCTAGTCAGACTGGGGATCATACCTCTATAAAACTGTGCCTGAGTCCTGTGGTGTTGCCAGGGAAGAAAGGAAGACTAAACAGGGAAAATGATAAGGATTTACATCACTTTCTGACAATAATACTGCTGTGAGGAGTTCAGTAGGATAAGTTTAGTTTGCTGAGATTGTTTTGTTTTGTTTTGATTTTTCTCTTGAGCCTTTAAGATATTGTCTGGAAGCCCAGAAAAAGAAAGAATACTGTTTTTCTTTGTATCTAGGGAGATGCTATACCAAAACTTCAACCTGAAATTTAGAGTGGAATTCAGTGATCTAGCAGCAATCCTAAAATGAAGTATAGGAACAATAAGGAGATGCTTAGTATGACAAAAGTCATGTTGAATCAATTTGCAAAAGCTATGCTATGTGACAAAACACTATGACATATATATATATTTTTACATATATAAGTGGTTTCTATCAAAACCACCAACTCTAAAAACAATATATATACTATATATATATATATATATATATATAATATATATTGTATATATATGTATATATATACATATATATACACACATATAGATAGATATAGATATAGATAAATAGATAGATAGATAGATAGATAGATAGATAGATAGATGGAGTATTCCATGTAACAGATGAAAAAGGAGACAGTGAGATCATAGAATTTACCAAAGTTGAGTTAATTACCCTGATATACCTTCTTATAAGAAAACCTTATTACTGTGCCATAGGTAATATTGTTGTTGTTGTTGTTAGGTGCCATCAGGTTGGTATCCAACTCATAGTGACCCTACATACAACAGGGGAAAAACTATTGTCAATGCTTCTCTGCTATTCATAAGGTTTTCAATGTTGGACTGATTTGGGGGAGTGGTTGCTGGGTCTATCTCCCAAGCCTATAGCACCTGGTATTCCCAGTCCATCTCCCATCCAAGTACTAACCAGGCTGACCCTGCTTAACTTCTGAGATGTGAAGGGATCAGATGCCACAAGGCTATGGCTGCAGACATAGGTAATATAGTAGCATATATTGTACACCAGGAAAAGGCATTATAGCATTGAGTCCCTAACTAGTTGGTGAGGGGAGAAAAATCCTCTCCAGGTGATTTTGAAGGATAGCTAGGTTTGAAAAGCAGTGGTTATAGTTTGAAAAGCATCCTTCAGTAGTAACTAAAATAAAGCAGCAAATATATATTTGGTACTATTTTAGTATATATATTTTAAGAGTTTTCACTTTGGAAAATATTTATTATCTAGAATCACATATAAAATGTTCTGTTTTTTTGTTTGCCGTGCACATGTTGCCCCAACATCATGTGTCAGATGTATTAACTTGAGAGCCAGAGGTCGCACCAAATAGCACTTCATGGAGCTTAGACTCATGTGACTGGCACCATCAAAACACAGGGAAAGAAAAAAATCTTATAAAAAAGAAAAATCAAAGGTTAGAGATCCATAATTTATCCTACTCCTAGATGACACCTAACAACAACAA
>VMDO01020671.1:0-37036 GCA_007922755.1 Pedetes capensis
CCACTCCTGAAATACAGAAAGTAACCAAAATATTAAATATTATGTTTAAACACAAAGACATCTTTGTAATCATAGTCACAAAAATGTTTTCTTATTTGGTTATCAAATAATATTTAATTAAACCCACCCAAATTTTTTTACAGAATAAGCTTCCTGATATACATCTAGTCAAATATAAATGAGTAGTAGTCTCCCTAAAGCAATATCAAAACATTTCCTCTTGTGAATAAATTAGAAGAAAAATAGCAAGAAAATCAAGGAGACTCTATATCAACAATTACACTGCCATTAATACCAGCAGTACTGAAATGTTTGGCTTCTAAATTATCAAAATAGAGGCAAAGAAAGACAATAAAACTTGTTTCACTAAGATCTTACTACATCAGTTATTGAATTTTGCTTATTTTGTTTGGAAAGCACAAAGAGCCAAATGTTTTATTAAAATCCTTTAATAGAATTCAAAATCTTACAGAAAAAATTATGAATCCCACTATTGCACACCTGGTGGTAGACATATTCCAAAATGTCACTGTATTGCTGGAATATGATACTTCATATTATATCATCATATTTTCAAATCACACTCAGAAAACAAGAATTGCAGGCAATCTCACCCAACCTGTAAGGAGACCTTACAATAACAATGTGAAGTTCAAAGTCAGACATAGGTTATGGATGCCCATACACTAGTATCAAATACTGAAATGTCATTTGCACAATTCCACTCCTTGTATCCTGCTTTGAATATATTATCTAGTGTTAAGTATTACTTGAATAATGGAAAAGTTACTCAGTAAAAGCAAAATTCTCCTGGCATACATAACATTTAAAGAATATGTATGAAAAGATTTCCATAGGTAGAATCATTCTGTTACAAGACTAATAATGTAAATCCACAACATGTGATATCATGTTGTTGTTGTTGTTGTTGTTAGGTGCTGTCGAGTCAGTATCCCACTCATAGCGACCCTCATAGGGTTTTCAATGGCTGACTGTTTCAGGATTGCCTTGGGAGTGGATTGCCAGGCCTTTCTCCCATTTTTTGCGGTGTTGGGAATTGAACTCGGGACCTCAGAGACTGCAGCTCAGTGCTCTACCAACTGAGCCAAATCCCAGCCCCTGATATCATGTTACATTGATATTAATATTTAATCTCTAGAGAGATTAACAAGATAGGGACCTTTTGGTAAGAGATAATGCCAAATTCGTAGGTGAGCAAGGCTTCAGGGTAAACCCATTAGATCAAAGGATAAATAAAGAAAATCTTTCCTAAGTAGTTATACAAATATTTCAACTTCCACAAACTTCACTGGATTCTATACTTTCACTTCCTAGATCCTATACAGCAAACTATAACAAATGTTCCTTTAGTTGTTTTCAGAATCGTGGATTTTTCTCATAATATGGACATCTTTCTACACTGGGTATGATCATACTTTAATGTTTTAATATATATTTTTCATATATCAGTTCTCCTAAATGCAAAATATCTCTTTCATGTGATGTTCATCATCTTGTCTTCTAAAATATCACCTGTTTCAGAAGGAAAAACTGGCAGTGATGGACCTATTGAGAAACTCTATGTCGATTTTTAACTGTGTGCCCTCCACTCAAGTGTAGATTTTACCACCTTCCAATGTCTATTTTTGCTCTCTTACTCCCCTTCTTAGCAGGCATCATTACCGTAATCATACATGGGAACCTTAAATCTTTGAGTACTTTATAGAATATCTTGTTCTATTCTCTCATTGCTCTGCTGGGATTTAGCTCAGTTGGTAGAGCACTGCTCTGCAGTCTCTGAGGTCCTGAGTTCAATTCCCAGCACCACAAAAAATGGGAGAAGGGCCTGGCAATCCACTCCCAAGGCAATCCTGAAACAGTCAAGCCACTGAAAACCCTATGAGGGTCACTATGAGTCAGACACTGACTCGACAGCACCTAACAACAATGAACAACAACATTCTCTCATTAAATGAGATCCATGACCTAGAAAGCAAAAGTGACATGCCCAAATTGTAACAGGTCATTATAAAACCACAGCTAGACACAAAATACTTGGACTCCCAAGTTTATGTTGTGTTCCGAATGACCTGTGGCTCTGCTAGTAGAATGACTGTACCTTCTCAAGGGTTGATCCATCCTCTCCCAGCTGAAGTCAAGGATCACACTTGTTATCCTACAGATAATATGTACTTCTGGAACTTCATGCTGCTCCCCAGTTGGTTCCTGTGCTGTAATTCTGCAAGGCATTCTGGTTTTCCACTCTGAAAAGTGAAAACATAGATTTGAAAATGAAAATACAAAAAAGGAGACATAAACTAAACTTGATTTCAGAAATTCACCATATTGTCAGATTGTTTGTCAATTTAGGAGCCCACAACTTTGAATATTAAAGTGTTGGATTAGGAATCAAGAGTCAAGTTTTGGACTTTTTTCTGACTACTTTTGAAAATTCAGGTAAATTTTTTAATTCCTTTCTTTGTCATTTGCCTTATTTAAAATTTAAGATGATTGTCCTAGATGATTCCTAAGGTCCTATCAGGCTAGAAGTTTCTGTGATACTTTATTATGCTAAGTAAAGTGGAGAACTCAGACAACCACATAGCAGTATCAAACTGTAAACAAAGCTCAATTTTTTCCTTTACCTCTCTGCGTATTTCAAATGAAAATTATTTTTTAATCCTAAATCACAAATAAAATTGACTGTACTTTTGCTTAACTCTGTGTGCCAGCCAGAATGCCATGCTTCTTCATACATACTGAATCTAGTAGACCATGTTAAACAGAATACTAGATTGAGCCATATGAAATTGGCATCCACTGTACTTGGATTAAAGTGGATCTATGTTCCCTGTGGCAGAATCAGAACAGTAATGCATACAAATATAAATAAATGGAAAACTCCAAGGCTTGTTTACATAACTACATTCTAGTTTATATAGGAAGATGTTGCAATTAGGAAAACTTTGCTTGTCAAAACTGGTCATTTAAATTTGTTCTCACTTCCCATTGCCTGTGATTTTTTTAACAATGATTTTTAATCACCTCCTTCACCAAAAATATGTTTAAGTATCTCTTCAAGTCATTTTCACTTTTATTTCTCTAGCTTTTCCTGCCATTGTTTTCTTGTATGAAGCCTTAAATAGTTCTGCTCTGGTTCTTTTTTTTTAACCCTGGGGCTGAATTTTGCCTTTATGTGCACATACCAACACATAGATGGTAAGGCAGACATTTAGTTCAGTTCTTTAAAGGACATTTGAGCCCCTCTCTAGACCCATGTATCTATCTAAACAATAATTTGTTCAGAGTTTTTCATATTCCAAAAGTTTTCCTTAGAATATCCAAATTTTCAAACCTCTTTTATTGAAACCTCTGTTTCCCAATAAGGCAGACTAAAATGTAAATCCTTTCCTAATTACACATTTCCCTTTACTGTATCCCCCAACCTCAAGCCTAGTTTCTTTCATTTTCTGTACAGCTCAGCCTTGGACACTATATTCAAACCAGGAATCAAATAAATGCTTTACAAAGATGTAGTATCACTACCTTTTTTCATCTTCTTCCCCTTTGATGAGATAACCTAGTGAATCCAGTTTGCTTTTTCTAATGCACTTGTGCTCTGTACTGATGGTTTTGCAGTTTTTCCCACAATATCCTCCAAATCCTTTCCTGGGTGTATGTTCTGCATAATTGGCTCCTTGATCTTATACATATTAGTTTGTATCTTTATACCTGAATAACATTTGATATCCTCTGCCTTGTTGTTGTTAGGTGCCATTTAGTCAGTGTCTGACTCATAATGACCCTACATACAACAGGTGAGACACTATTGTTAGTGCTTCTCTGCTATTCATAAGATTTTCAATGGCTGCTTGTTTTTTTGGGAGTGGGTTGCCAGGTCCTTCTCCCAAGATCCTCTGCCTTAATCACCCACAATTCAAGTCCTTTTCTAATATGCATTTATTATTTGCTAAGACTTCAATTTTAGTATCATCAGCAAATTCAATGATCTTTTCTCCTCTGCACATGTCCCAAAATATGTGGGTCTTATACCCAGAGCTCTGGAAGCCATACTATTTCTAACCTCCTTCAAAGCTAAGCTTGCCATCTATGGCTGCTTTTTGTCTACTACTCTTAAATTAGTTTCAGCTACAATGTGCTATTTTACCTCCCATTCCCTAGATCTGCTTTAGATATAAATCTTCAATGTCAAGGCTTGTCAAATGCTTTTTGAAAACATTTCTTTTTCTTCTCTGTCAAGGCAGTAGTGACATCCAGGAGTTCTGGAAGATTAGGGAAAGATGGTCTCCCATGCATAAGTCCTTCACTATTGCCAAGCAATCTTGCTAAGAATCTTTATCTAAATTCAGATAGCACTCTTTTACTGTAGACAGTGGGTAGACAAAGACAGTTTTATTGCTGTACATGATAATAGGTCCCAATTTTTCCATGCTTTGTTTGGAAAGGACTAAAAGGTGATTAGATGGGGTTGGTCACACAGGTTCAGATTTGGACTGAGTATGGGTGTGTTCAGCCTTGGAATTCATGTACTCAGTGGTGCAGCAAGATAGTCTGAGCACAGGAAGGTGCAAGGACATTAGCAATACTGAATAGATTTTATCAACATTTACTCTATGCAGAATACCTTTCCAAATCATTTCCATTCTCTGTTGTCATTGTTGTTGTTGTTATTGTTGTTGTTAAACCTGTGATTTACAGAAAAGGTATAGAAATAATACAGATAATTTTCATCTATCTTTCACCTCATTTCTCCTAGTGTTAGCATCTTGCATAATCATAGTATAATTATCAAAACTTAGAAATTAACATGAGTATAATACTACTAACTAAACTACAGGCTATCAAATTTTTTATACTTTTCTAATGGTATATTCTCATTTTATATTTTTCTGCATGAAGTTGTGTCTTCTTTATCTTGTTTAGTTTCTAACAATTTCTTATATCTGCTTGTTCAGTCTATAACAGTATTTTGTTTCTTTTCGTGACTTGACCATTTTGAAGAGTACCAGTCAAGTATTTTGTGGACTGTCATCCAATTATGTTTTATTTTTTCCTGATATTATCTCACAATTACCCTAAGATTATCCTTTCTTGGCAATAAAACAGTAGACATGATGTGTCCTTCTCAGTAAGTCATTGTAAGGAATGATGTTAACTTTGATCATTTCACAAGATGGTATTTGGAAGTTTCCAGTAAAGTTACTATTTTTCTTTTTGTAATTAATATTTGGAGGGGAGATACTTTGAGACTAGGAAAATATTATTTCTTTTCAAACTTCTGTCCAATAATTTTGCATCCATGGGTAAAGCTTACCTGCAATTATTACTGCAGTAAGTGTATATTTGTGGATTTTCAATTTCCATCATTTCTTATAAATGTGTTAATTGGAATTCTTCTTTAAGGAGAAGCTTCATTTCTCCCTTATTTATTTATTTGTTTGTTTTTTATTTATTTATATTGGTATAAACTTTGGATACATATTTCATTCTAAGGAAAATGTATAAGAGGGCTCCCAAAGAATTAAGTGTGAGAACATCAGCAACAGCTATGTAAGAAAAATACATTTGGAAGATATGTTTGGATATGTTCTCAGCATGCATAGCTTATCTGATAAATAGAACAGCTTACCAGCACTACCTCAGTGGCCACCAGATTTGCCTCATTTTACTTAAAATAAAAGAATATCATCACTCCTATACCTTATGTGATGAGAGGTAGAAGTTGAGGGAGGTAAAAATAGTACTATATGGATTCAAGCCTCAGAAATTATTAAATAGGTGATAATTCTAATAATTTTATGATATTAAAAGGGCATGAAAAGATGCCTACAAGCTGTCTATGGAGGAAGTCAGGTCTGGAAAGTGGGATGTACTGTCATACAGCAGAGGAAATTAAGTCTGATAGGAGGGATGATGAGGTAGCCCTGCCAAATGTGCTGTGCTCACCTAAGGCTATTGTTAGTAAGTTGGTGACAATATAGTCACAGAACTTATTACTGCTACACCAGATTTTTTTTTACTTGGGTGTTGAATCTGGGGCCTTGAGCATACTTTTCAGGCACTCTACCACTGGGCTGCATACCAGTCCTTTTGTTTTTTTTAACTTTTTCAGTCAGGGTCTCGCTAAGGAGTCCAGAGTGCCTCTGGCCTCAAACTCATGATCCTCCTGCCTCAGCCTCCAGAGTCACTGGAATTACAGGCATGCATCACCATGCCCAGCTAAACTAGATCTTAATAATAAACAAAACTGAATTCCAGGAGAGTAGGAATGAGGGTACTGATGTAACTCCTGTCTCTGTCATTCCTAGTTCAAACTAGTACAGGCTTAGACCAACAGGTATACCTATCAGCACACCCAGTTTAGGGAGTAGAAGACAAAAGCAAGAGAAATGAAGAAGGTAGCAACAATACTTTTATCAAACAGATAATCAAAGCCTTATAGCAATGCTTTTCTGGACAATATTTATTCATCTATGATTACATCTATCCCTTTAGTTCTTCAAAAGATATTTATGAAGTACATACTATATTCCAAAGACAGTGATAAGCTCTTAAAATTCACTAGTAAACAAGAGAGATATTGTTATTATAATATTCAACTTCCCTTTAGGCTACTGTTTGAGAATTGCTCCCTGTGAATTATTCATTTATCAATTCAAAAGCTATGAGACAAACATCCACAATGATTCTTTCACTATGATGTGCTATGGAGATATAAAGATAAAAGTCTCTAGTCTTTTTCTAAAGGAGCTTACAGATGGACCTGATGGATAAACACAATTGTGATATAGCAAGAACAATACTATCATGGACATATGTGCAGGATCTGTGGCAGCAAATGGAAGAAGCCCCTAACTTAGACCAGAAACATCAAAGGTATCTTAACAACAAAAGCACTGACTTGAGTCCTGAAAAGAAAGTGAAGGTTTTCAAAATAAGTAGATGTGGAACATATCAGGAAAGAAAAGTCAATTCTGGATGCAAGAGACAATACATCTGATAGATTATAAGTACTAGCGTAAGTTTGGATTATAGTCATAGAGTTAGCTCAAGGAGAAGAGAAATAAAATGTGAGAGCAGAAAAACAAGCAGGGACCAGAGAATGACACCTTGGAAAATAGTCTACAGAGTTTAAATTCTGTCCTAACAGCTGCACAGTGCTCTTTATCCAGAACAGGTGACTTGGTCTGGTTTATATTTTGGGCATCCATTTTAGAGGGTTGGGGTTTAGCTCAGTTGGTAGAGTGATGCTCTGTGTCCCCTGAGGCCCTGGGTTCATTCTCCAGCACCACAAAAATGGGAGAAGGACCTGGCAGCTCATTCCCAAAATAACCAACTATTGAAAACCCTATGAATAACAGAGAACTATTAGCATATTGCCAGGAATGGCACAGTGACAGGGAGTGTTTCATTCTATTGTAGATAGGGTGGCTAAGAGTAGAACCTGACTCGATCGCACCTAACAACAACAACAACCACAATATTTTAGAGGCAATATAAAAAATAAATATGGAAAATAGAAATTAACAGACAAATAGAACTAAAACATGATATTAAGATAAATCATTAAAATGATCAAACAAGTTGTGGAGTTGGGAGCCATGCTGTTACAAAAGATGAAATGGACTCCATGATCAATTGCATGTGAGATCAGGGATAATTTATGACTAGAGAAAAGGGGTATCATCCTGAGACAGAAGGAAAACAAAAGGTGTAGCAGATATAAGTGAGAAATCAATTTGCAGAAGATGAATTAGATATGCCTGTAAAAAAAAAAAATCTGGAAATACCCAAATAGAAGTTATGACTCTAGGGCTCAAGAGAAATCTGAGCCTGATGTAGTGCCTTTGAGTTCCTTTGGTCAACAGATAATCATGTGTTATTTACTATATGTCAGGCTAATTGCTAGAAATGCACTGGACCACACTAAAGTCTCTTCCCTTAAGGAACTTGTAGGCATGAAATGTACATATAGACGTGGCCAGACCAGAAAAACGGGAAAGACATCTGTGGATTGGATAGATCAACTCTTCATTTCTTGTAATCTTTGATCCTAGTTTATCTAAAGCCTGAACATGGATATGAATCACTTGGGAGTCTGGAAATTGAGGATGCTGATTTCCTTATAGGTCTGAGATGAGGCCTGAAGGTCTGAACTTCTTACAAATTCTCCCCTGAAGATGTGAAGCTGCTGGTCTGTGGGTCACACCATGAAAAGCATGTCTTCAAGTCTGATTAGCAAAGAGGGAGCATGCCAGAGGAGCCCATGTGCTGACTGGGAGGGGAAGAGGGACCTAGTGACACTACAGGGGAACAGTTTTTCATCAGCGCTGGCTCATGAGTCTGCTCCACTCCCACTCAGCATGCACTTCCCAGTAACCAGGTGACCTGCTCAAACCCAAGCAGAGTTTGAATAATGGCTCTGTTAAGGAGTCGGGTGAACTCCACTAACACACTTTCTTATCTGATTTGTTTTTGAAGTAGAGATGCCAGGACAGGCATCTCTGAGAGCGAGGCAGCCACTCTGTGGTAGGAAGTCACTGCAAATGGAGTTAGCGCTTCTGTTTGAACCTCATGCTCTTAGCTGCATGGTTGAAAGCTGGTGTCCTCTCAACATTCTTGGGTTGAAACAATGTGAGGGCATTAGAAATTAGGGCCTCTCGGGTGTGATTAGGAAATGAGGGCAGAGTCCTCAGGGTGGAATTAGTGGCCTTACACCAGAGACTCAGGGATCTCTGTTCCCTTCTGCCCCAGGAGGACACACTGGGAGATGCCATTCTGTGATCCAGGAAGTGGGCCCTTACCAGATGCTAAATCTGCTGACACCTTAATCTTGGTCTTCCCAGCCCCTAAAACTGTGAGTCATGAACTTCTGGTGTTTATAAGCAACCTAGACTGTGATGTTTCGTTATGGCAGCCAAAATGGACTAGAACAATGAGGCCTTCTTCACAGGGTGCTACAAAGATTACAGGAGCTAACAGATGCTAAGACGCTTCCTGCAGGCCATGGATAGGGCTTTTGTTTCTTCTCTTTCTTCTATTCATTCTGTCCTTTCCTAGGGGAGTGAGCTTTTCTCCAAGTAGAAAAGATGATCCCTCAACACTCTGGGTGTACAGGACACATACGCTGCATTTTCAAGGGACAAGGCCCCTCAACATGTGACTCTCAGAACAGCAGCACTGACATTGCTGTCAGAGTGTTAGAAATGCGACGTCATGGGCTGTTGGGTCTCTGGGGATGAGGCTTGGAGAAATGTGTCATGGTGTGGTCTTCAGGTGGTTCTTACATCCCTCAAAGTCCAACAACCACTGTTGTACATGGTTCCCGCCTGACAAGGCTGCCTTTCCTGCAAGATCTGGAGGCAACAAAGCCCTAGGAACATGGCCTTCTCTTCAACTGGGTGCAAAGTGAGGTGCAAAGCCAGTCTATGAAAGGGACTACATGACATCTCTCCCAGCCTGCAGGGCCACAAACTCCCTCTCCCAGATTGGTGTTATTAGTGAAGCTCTCATATATGTGACATTTAAACAGTAGGGCCTCACAGTGGAAAAACAGCAAAACAAAGTGGCAACCTGAGGGCCAGACCAGAGCCCCAGCTCTAATTCCTCTCCCACCGTGTTAAAGAGGTTCACAAAGGTGGCTTCAAGACTTGGTGACTTCCTCTTATTTTCTAAAAATATCCTGTCATGGTTTTGAATCTAAAATGTCCCCAAAAGTGCATGTTTTTGAACTCTTGGTCCCTAGTTGGCAGTGCTGTTGGTGGAGGCTATGGAACTTTGGGAGGTGCAATCTAGCTTGGGGAGAATCTTTGAGAGTTTTACCCAGACCTCTGCTCCTGGTTGCTCTCTCTTTGCTGTTTCTGTTCTTTCATTCTGCCAGAACGCCTGCCCTGCCTGTATGGACAGAAATTCTTTAACCATGAGTTCCCAATAAACCTCTCCCCACTTAAGTTTATTTTGGCATGTTTCTCTGTGACAGTAGCGTACCAGCTGACTAATACACATCTTGTATCAAATCAATACATCCTGTGAACCAGACTACATCTGGCATTTGTTTTGAGAGCATGCACAATTTGGGTTCTGTCCTCAGAAAAATCTCTTAGTTCTGTGGTAATTGCCTTCAGCACATTGCCTTGCTCCTCTCAATTGGCAAAAGCTCTGCTCATGGCTCACTCACCGAATAAATAAAAAGAAAAACTATGTCAGAAAAATGAAAAGCTATTTTTTTCCTTTGCCATTGTAAGAGAGTATAATAAGGACAACACTATGGAAAATTCTACAGAGTCCTTCACCTGCGTATCATCTGTCAATATTAAAACTATAACATTAGACTACCTTTACAATATACTTTACACCCCACTGTGGAGATGAAGACAATTGTGTTCAAACCAACTCACCCAATATGCAAAATGCAAAATTACATAAAGAAAGTTTTAAGACTTTTATATTATCAATAAGCCTATCTCCCTCTCTCTCTCTCTCTCTCTCTCTCTCTCTCTCTCTCTGTCACACACACACACACACACACACACACACACACACACACACGCAGGCACCATTAAAAAGAAAACGTATCAATAACTTTCTCCACATAAGACTAAACTCAGTTCCAAACAGTTTTAGGTTTTAAGGCAAGGCAAAAGGGTGAGAAAACTTCTTCAGAGACCCATGAAAACTTGCAAGATTCCTTGTGATTGAGGGACTGCTTGCTTTGAGAGCTAATGAATTCTCACTTCTGAAAGTCTGTGGGAAAAGGCAATGCTTGGCTCAGTTTGGATATCTGGTAAAACTTGTTTTTTATGAAAACAGACCACCCATGACTTTTAAGACCTTATGTCATAGATGTTGAATATTATATTCATGAAATCACACATATTTTAGTGTTATTGGGTTCCTAGATGATAAGTGACTATCTTTACATAAGAAATTAACTTTTAGTGCTTCAAATCAAAAAATTTAGCCTCATGTTTTATTAATTAGCTTATATATAATCTTGTCAATTCAAAGAACCTCACAACTGAATTATGTTAAATAGTCATATTACCCCCACATTACATATTAGAAAACTAATGCAGAAAGGGATTTAGGTAAATTTCCCAAGTTTAAAAAACAAGCTAGTGTCAGAACCAGGACTATAAGCTGGATTACCTAACTCTGATTTTCATTAGCATTAACAAACTGGCAAACTAAATGAAGCATTCTGGTGGATATGTACACTACTGTATATATCAGCTAGAATTATTTCTGACTGTAACTTCAATAACAATCTTTAATTCTTGAAGTCAATCATATTCTATATCTCTGCTTTAAAAACCAATTCCAAAATGCAGATAAACAAAATATACATGCTAAAAATAAGTAAATAAAAAGAGTATATCTGCCTGCGTATGATAGTTGAACTGAGGTGTAGGAAATGAAACCAAGAAATCAGCATCCTAAGTTCCATGTTCTAATTTAACTCAACTAAAACTATAAATATGATGTGGCAACCACAAATGCAGAAAGTGAAGTAGTTCCAGACTGAAAATAGCTCATAATATTAAATGAATACTAGGTAAAAGGAAAGCATGGAATTATACACATTTTAAATAAGCTATAACCAATATCATATGTTGGCAATTTGTTTTTGTAAGAAGTTTGTTGTTGTTGTTGTTGCTGAAAACCCTGTGAATAGTGTTTTGCACTGTTGTATATAGGGTCACTATGAGTCAGACACCGACTCGATGGCACCTGGCAATAATCAATATTATATGTTGACAATTTGCTTTTATAATAAGTAGTTATCAGTTTGTGTTGGTAGTTACCATATTGTTATGTGTTTCTAGCACACTTTTTATTTTTTAATGATTCAGTTGAAATAGACAAGTATTAATATAGACATTGTCAAATAGAAAAAGTCTAAAAGAAATAGATGGGTTTAATATGAAAAATTCAAATCATATGAAAGTATATTTGAGCATCCTAATTCTTGTGGGAATCAAAAGATTAAATAACTAAAACCATCAGAAAAAAGTAATAGCCTTCCTATGGCATTCTCTCATGCTTAATATTACGCTGTGCTTTTTAAGGGAAATTACAGCTGCTAGAGTTAATTTAATTTAATGTAATTTAATTGTTGAATTGATATTTTGTACACATCTTTGGAGACTCTAAAGCAGTGGTATGTTTCTCTTTAAGTGAATAATTTTCTCTCATTGCTGAAAGAAATGATCATGGTAGAAGACAGTCGTAGACTTCAGAGAAACACCAAAATATGCAAGATACTGCCCAGCTGACTCTGATCCATTGATGGAAGTGATAAAGCAATTAAATAGACTGGTTCTCTCCTTCTACAAAAATATAATTTAAGCTTAAATGCCCAACAAATACAAATGTCACCATCCTAGATGTTGAAGTAGGTACTGTATCTCCCTTCTAACCAACTTTCCCTGGCCACCCTCTCCCAGCATGCCCCCCTGGGCACCCTCTTGTTTCACTCTCTGAATGCATACACAATGAATTTTGTATAGACATGCATCTCACCCTTATATTTATTCATTTTATAAATTGTCATTAATATCAACAAAAGAACAATCATCTCTAATCTCAACCACACTACAATTACTTAAAGGTACTGAAGTTAAATGAAAAGAAGATGGCTGTTTTTTGGGAGTGGATTGCTGGATCCTTCTCCCAAGCCTATGGCACCTGGTGTTCCCAGGTGGTCTCCCATCCAAGTACTAACCAGGCCCAACACTGCTTAGCTTCCAAGACCTGATGGGATCAGATGCCACAGTGGTACAGTGCAGGTTATAAAAAGTTGAGCATTTGACTTCTAAATATCATCTATTTTCTAGTCACAGTCTCTCTTCCTGCATCCTCAGATGCCCTCATCCTAACAGGGGCCCTGGGATGTGTCCCTAGGGGCCAGGTGTACAAAAAATAGGCCTATCCTTAAGAACTCTTCCTCTTCTTCCAGCCATAGCCCCATGGCATCCAATCCAGTCAGATCTCAGAAGCTAAGCAGTGTTGGGCCTGGTTAGTACTTGGATGTGAGACCACCTGGGAACACCCAGTGCTGTAGGCTTGGAGAAGGACCCAGCAACCTACTCCCCAAAAAATCAATCTGCCATTGAAAATCGTATGAACAGCAGAGAAGGACTGACAATAGTGTTTCCCCTGTTACATGTAGGGTCGCTATGAGTCAGATACCAACTCAACAGCACCTAACAACAGCAACAATAAGATACATTAAATACAAATGACACAGGAATGAGATGGAGTCATAAGATGGACTCAAGTCCTTTTTGAAAAAATATTGAATATATGTATTTCAAATTCTTGCTATGTTTTAGGAGCTATACACTTAATTAATCATCATCAAACACTAGTAGAAGTAGGCACTATTACTATCTGTATTTTACTGCATTTTACTGGTGAAGTAAAGGCTCTGGGCAGAATTTCTTCCTTAGTCATGGTCAGCCCTCAGCTGGTTTTCAGTGAGATCTCTTCTTTGTGTCAACTGACCTCTCCTCGGATGTTCATGAAGACACCTGGGAAAGCACTTGATAGTCACATGCAAAACTCATGCTGTACTCTACCTTCAAGATTTCTCTCACAACAGTGAAGTTGCTTTGGTGTCCTGGCCTTCACATTTATCTAAATCTACTGCCCTTCAGAAGCAGAAGAAAAGAATAGCTTCTTTCCTCTGTCCTGTAGATTTGGCCAAAGCTCCTCACGCCTCTCTGACCTTGACTCAGCCATTATTACCAATCCAAAGCCACCATAGTTACAGGAGAGAGTCCCCAGAATTTCCAAAAGCAAAGCACGATCATTTACAAGTAGAAGGGATATACAAATTTAGTAGGAATTTTACTGACACTCCCCCTGAAGCCTGAATACGGAGGCAAAGTGGGCAGCAGAAATCCCCTTCTCAAAAGCTTTTATCAGAAATGATCACTTGCAGTGAAAAACAACCTGTGAAAAACAATTGCTAGCATTTCTTCCCACCCCCATGTCAAAGGCTGACACACTAGTTGCTTGAAATCAGCCATGGTGAGAGGATTTACACCACAGAAATTGGAAAACACTATAATTTGCAGCTCTCCTTCCATGTCCCACCACATGGTGATTATTAAACATTTGCCTTCATTGCTTAAGCTTCTATTTGAATATTTTGCATTTGTCCCAAATCTGAAGGAGTTTTCTTTGTTGTGCAGTGCTTGAGAGTTGAACCTGTAGGGAAAAATTGGGAGGAAATTGGCAAAAACTCCCAAACTGGGAAAATGGCATTTGAATATCTGGTTTGTAAGTTAGAAATCTAGGGAAAATGAAAGTAACTTGGTTGCACGTTTATACAAAACCCTTCCTGATTGGACAATTGGACTGAAAGCTGATTGGCTAAGGCCATTCCATGGGTGAGCTACATAAAGAGCTGCACTGCGGCAGCTTGACATTTTTGGCACCCCTTTTTTAGCCTTCTCGCCCGTTCCTGCCCAGACCACCAATGAGGAAACGCCTCTCCTGCTGCTCTGCCCCAGACATTTGGTGAGGAAAGAACGCTCTCCCGTCACAATCATCAACAAAGAAAAGAACCTGCCCTCCGTCTAATCACCGACAAAGCAACAGCTGTCTCCTAGTGACCACCCAGAGGACCAACACAGGTGTTTGCCCCTGGAAGGCAAAAGCACCTGAGGCTTTTCCTTTCTCCCGTCTCTGCCGGGGTCCTGAGGGCCGCAGGAGTCTGCGCCTCTCACCCGAGTGTCCCGTGTGAATTGTGTTTAGTATCTGTGTGTGCAACGGCACTGCACATCCGAACCTCCAGGCTGAACCGGGAGGCCCATGCCCCACAGAACCCAGGGCCTCTCACAACTTTGCAAGTGTTCTACCTTGGGCTGCGCCACAGCCCATTTTTTATTTAATTGGTGACTGTGTCTCACTAAGTTAGGCAGGTTGCCTGTGGCTTGGAATTTGTGATTCTCCTGCCTTTAATCCCTCTTGAGTTGCTGGGATTAAAGGCATGTGCCACCATGTCCAGCATCAAGGCATTTGTAAAAATCATTTTTTATGGTTAGGGTGAAGAAAACTTGATTCACATGTATTCTTTTCAAATTTTCTAGTCTTATAGGTGCTCCAGTTTTCCTTAGGTTTTCTGAGACTTTATATCTGGTAGTCTAAATAAGGGACAATAAACAAGTTAAGAGAAAGTGGTGAAAAATTGGTTCATACTTCACAAAATGCATGCACAAACATAAAGTAATGCATTTATATGTGGAACATGTTCCAACACTTCCCAGTGTGTACAGTGTTGTCAGAAAGGATTAGCAGATTTCTGGGTCCAGAACTCATTAGAGTGGCCTCCAGGGGCTGACACAAGGGCTTGCTACTTATGGATGCTCCATGACCTTAACAAAGATCCTGATGACAAAATGTCACCTAGGACACAGAAAAAATAATCCTAATCTGCATAGCCAAGGAACCAAAAAAGGGGCAGCTTTTAAGTTTTTTAAGTAGAAAACTTTTAGATAGTCATTATTCCACTCCAGCCAAGCACACAAAAAAATAGTAAAATCAAACAACAAAAATAATGATAATAATAATAAAACCCCGAGGCTTCACTCTTACTCAATATATTAAAAGCCAAGTCAGGAGTACAGACTTCTGCCTTACAAAGTTAACCCAAGTAGCACAACACCTCTGCCCCAGTGATGCTGGAGAGGCTAAGCAGCAAGACTGAGCTTTCATGCTCACTCACTGGCAAGCATTCCCTCACCCTTTTGGTATCAGTGGAGTTGATGGAGATGACAGGGGATCTTGAACTTCGACCACCCCAGACAGCGCTCAACCTACTGTCAGTGGGGACCACATGGGGAGTTAGAACTCCAGGTCCTGCCCAGCAGTAACAAAGAACAACTCTCCCATCCAGGGATCAATTGAAGCTAGTGGGAAATCTGACCTACCTCACCTGGCAAGAAGGGAGCATCCTTCTTCCCCTGCTGAACTGGTATCAAATAACTAAGAAAGATAAATGAAATAAGATCCAGAATATCATAAGATAATACAAAATATACAGTTTTCAATAGAAAATGACTCATAATGCCAAAATCAGGAATATCTCAAACTCAATGAAAACAAAACAGACAAGCAAAAAAAGATGATCAATAGAGTCCAACACCAGGTTGATAGAGATGTTAGAATACCATGACCAAATTTTAAAACAGCCAAGATGAAAATGATTCAGTGAGAAATTCCAAACACTCTGCAAACAGCAACAAAAATAAAAAGAGAGACACAACTCCAGTTATAGTTGCAGAATTTAACATTTCCCTTGCAACAATTGGTAGAATAATTAGATAGAAAATCAGTAAGAATAGAAAAAGAACTCAAAGATATGAACAACCAACCAGATCTGATCTACACCCACAGAACATTCCATTCAACAAGAGTGCATGCTCTTTTTCACATACATGCCCACGTATATGTACTAAGATTCACCACATCCTTGGCCATGAAACAAACTCAAGAGATTTAAAATAATTGAAATCATAAAAAGTACATTCTTTGACCCAATGGAATCAAATTAGAAACTGGTAATAGAGAGATAACAGGAAATTCTCCAAACATTTGGAAACCAAACAAGACTCTTCCAAATAATCCTTTGATCAAAGAGGAATTAGCCTCAAGAGAAATGGAAAAATGCACTGAACTTGATGAAACTAAAACAATAATATATCAAAATTGATGCAATGCTATAAAAGCAGGACTGAGAAGTAAACCATCATACCCAATTTGTACATTAAAAATAAGGAAAACTGTTAAATCAAAAATCTAAGCCAACACAAGAACATAGGAAAATAAGAGTTAAATGAGACAAAGTACATAAAATGAAGGAAATAATAAATATAAAAGCAGACCTCAATGCAATTGAAAACAAAAAAATAAAGAAAATAAATAAAGGAAAATTCTAATAAGTAAAAAAGATCAACAAAATGGATAGTCACCTAGCAGGGCTAATAAAGAAAATAGAAGATGTAACTCACTAATACCACAAATGAAATGGGGTGTTACTGCAGACCTGCTGGCAGCAAAAAAATAAGAAGGAAATTCTATAGTTACCATAAACACATTAACCTGATAACTTAGATCAGTACTTGAAAAACAAAATGTAACACAACTTACCCAATGTGAAATACATAATTTGAGCAACCAGATAACTAAGGGAAATTGAATTGATAATTTCAAAATTCCCCAAAATGATAACCGCAGGCCTAGATTATTTCACCGGAGAGTTCTATTAAATATTTAAATAAAAATGAATGACCATTCTATACATGTTTTCCTATAAATAGAAATGAACTCTTTCCAACTCATTTTATGTAGCTAGTTTCCATACTGAATCCAAAAACGGTACAAAAATGAAAATCACAGACTGACATGCCTCCTGAATATTGACATAAAAATCTTTATGAAAATATTACCAAATAGAATTCATAAATATATAAAAATAATTTATACAATTACCAAAGGAAGTTATTCCAAGAAAACATAGCTGGTTCAATTTTTGAAAATAAATTAATATAATCTACCATATTAACAGGCCAAAGAAGAAAAATAACATCATCATATCAATTACTGCAGGAAAGAAATTTGAAAAAATTCAATACTCTAATTGTAAAAATAAAACTCTTACAAAAGTAGTAATAGAGGGAAACTTCCTCAATTTGATAAAAGCTATTAAAAAACTACAATTAACATTATACTTAATGGTGAAATATTCAGTGTTTTTCCCCTAAGAGCAGGTACATGGCAACAATGTTTTCACCACTTTTTTCAAAGATAGTGCTGAAAGTTCTAGCAAGTTCAATAAGGCAAGAAAAGAAAGTACAATGCATACTTATGGAAAAAGATGAAACAAAATTGTCCCTACTTGCATGACATGGTTGTCTATGTAGAAAACTCAAAGAAATCTACAAAAACACTTAAAACTAAGAAATAACTTCAGCATATCCAAAGGATACATGATAAAATGCAAAAATCAGTTTTATTTCTATAGACTAGTGGTGAATATGTAGATATTAAAATTTAAAGTATGATGGAATTTGCAATCAAAAAATAAAATAAATGAAACTCTTAGATGTAAATATAGCAAGATATGTATATAAAACTTGTTATGCTGAAAACTATAAAATGCTGGTGAAAGAAATTTTTAAAAGATTTAAATAAATTGAGAAACATACAGTGTTAAGTGATTAGAGGACTCAACATAGTAAAGATGTCAATCAAGACACCCTAAATTCATATACAAGTTTAACAAAATTCCAATCAAAATCCCAGCAATAATTTTCATAACACAAGCAAAGCTTTTCTATATATGTGGAGGGGGGCTAGGGATTAGATCAGTTGGTAGAGTGCTGTTCTACGTTCTCTGAGCCCCTGGGTTCAATGGCCAGCATTGTAAAAAATGGGAGAAGGACTTGGCAATCCATTCCTGAAGCAATCCCCAAACAATCAACCATAGTGCCTAGCATGGCACAGTGTCAGGGAGTGTTTTGTTCTGTTGTCTCTGTGAGTTGGACTCAACTCCATGGCACCTGAGAAGAATAACAACAACAACACATGGAAAGGTATGGAACCAAAATAACAAAAACTGTTTTAAAAATGAGGGGTTCAGTCTCCCTGGTGTCAAGTTTTTTTATATAGATAACAGTAATCAAAACTATATGGTGTTAGGAGTGGGATAGATACATAAATCAACAGAACAGATCGGATAACCCAGAAACAGACCTACACAAATATGCCCACCTGATTTTTGACAAAGTTACAAAAACAATTCATAGGAGAAAGGTAGTGTTTTCAACAAATGGTACTGGAGCAATTAGACATTCATAGGCAACAAAGTGAACCTCAACCTCCATTTTATATTTTATTTAAAAAATACAAAATGTAAAACTATAAAAAATTTGAAATAGAGATATGAAAGGAAGGCTCTTGAAGATCTACAGCTAAAAATGAAGTTCTTAAATTGACAATGACAGAATTATCCATAAAAGGAAATATTGACAAGTTTCCTGCAATATCATATTAAAGAGGATAAAAAGACAAACACACAATAGGAGAAAATATTAGCAAGCTGTGTATCTCATAAAGGTCTAGTATCTAGAACATATAAGGGGCATTCAAAACTCCTCAGTAAAAATAAACAATCCAATTTGAAAATGAACAAGACTTGAAGAGTCATTTAACTAAAACGAGCATGTGGAAAGATGATCAGCATCATCATCCAGTTGTTCTTAGTTGCCGTCAAGTCAGTGTCTGACTTTTAGCAACCCTATATACAACAGATGAAACACTACTGTCATGCTTCTCTGCTATCCATAGAGCTTTCAATGTGTTTTGGAAGTGGGTTGCTGGATCCTTCTCCCAAGCCTACAGCACCTAGTATTCCCAGGTGGTCTCCCAACCGAGTATTAACCAGGCCCGACCCTGGGTAGCCTCCTAGATCTGACGGGATCTGATGCCACAGTGATATGGCTATAGGCTATTACGCAGTAGGTAAATGTAAATTGAAACCTTAAGATATTACTACATATCTCTCAGAATCACTAAAATACAATATAATGACAAAACAAAAAGCTGGTAAGGATGCCAAGAAGCTGGATCATTCTCACTTTACTAGTGGGAATAAAAAATGATACAGAGACTTGGAAAATAATTTGATAATTTCTTAAAAATCTTATCATGACCCTACTACACAGCCTAGTAATTTCACCCATAAGAACTTGTTCTAGAGAAAGAATGATTTATATTCATACAAATATCTGTACACGAGTTCATAAACTCTTTCTTAACAAATGGAGAATTACTTTACCTAATAATTCAGAATAGCCAAAAACTGGAAACACTCCAAATGTCCTTCAATAGAAAGGGTTGGATGATAAGAGTCTACCATACGAGTCACACCATGAAATACTATTTAATTATTTTAAAAAGAACAACTATTGATACAACAACATGGATAGTTATGCTGAGAGATAAAAGCCAATATTTAATGGTTACATACTATATAACATTCATGAACTGGTAACATAGAAATAAAGGACAGATGAGGGGTTATACAGGTAAGCAAAGATGGGTCTGGCTATAAAATGGTCATCTGAACAATCTTGTAGTGATGGGAATGTTCTATATCTTGACTGTATCAGTGCTGATATTTTGATTAGAATATTGTCCTATACTTTCGCTAGGTGTTACCACTTCAGGAACATGGATAAAAAAGACATGAGCTCTCTCTCAGTATTGCTTCATATAGCTATCCATAAATCTAAAATTAATATAAAGAGAGTAACTAAAAGGTCATATCTAACTATGAGAACGCATTATGAGAACTGAGGTGTTTGCTGGTCCTCTGAACCTGTAAGTCCCATGCTGGACATGTCCCTGTGTCACATGCCAAACACTCATCTAAAGAGGATCTGGACATGTTTGTGATGCTCCTGCTACTATACTCACCCATTTGGCCACAGTATCTCTCATCCTGTGTATCCTGCTCTCATCTTATGGTCTGCCTTCGTGTTTATAATTTGTACTCCTTTCTTTATACAAGCCACTAAAATCCTTTCTCTGCTCTCATTGGTTCACTAATTTCTGAACAGTGCAATGCCTTTTCTCTTACTACTGGAATATGTCCATCCCTGTCACTCTTGTCATGGGAAAAGGAAAGAGTTTCCAATGGTCCAAGTAGTAGGTGCAGCTGGATGTCTTGGGGGAAATTGCAAATCTTTAAAACAGGGCATATAGAACTGAAACTGACATTAATTAGGTCACCAAGACTCAGTAACAGAAAATTCAAAACTAACGCATCTCAAGCCAGGCACAATGATACATGCTTGTAATCACAATGACTCAGGAGGTTGAGGCAGGAGAATATGGAGGTAAAGGCCAGAGGTAGCCTACAAAACTTCATGAGACCCTGTCTCAAAATAAAAAAAAATGGTATAGGGGTGCAGCCCAGACATAGAGTACTTGCAAATATTATTAAGCCCTGGATTCAACTTTCAAGTACCCCCCCAAAAAAATAATAACAATGGAAATATCTCTTCTCTGATTGCTGTGAATGAATCTAACTATGTCTGTGGACAGAAGAAGAATGCTTGAACAAGATTGTAGACTATGTTCTACATCAGACCCAGGCTGCTGAATATTTCTTTCTCCACAAATCATCTACAACCCTTCCCGACTCAAAACCAAAGCCAAACAAATGATAAATAGAGAACTTTGGATCCTTTCCCATTTTATCTACTAAATACTATACTGTTAAAAAGTGAAAAATTTCTCCTTAATAAAAAAGAATAGCCAAGCACAGTGCTACATGACTGTAATACCAGCAACTCAGAAGGTGGAGGCAGGGGGATCACAAGTTCGAGACCAGACACAGTCTGAGTAATTTAGGGAGACCCTGTCTCAAAAAGTAAAAAAAAAGAGGGGGGCTGAGGGTACAGCTTAGTGGTACAGCACTTGCAAAGCATGCAAGTGCCATGCCCTGGGTTCAATCCCCAAGTATTGAAAAAAAAAAAAAGAAAGAAGAAAGAAAGAAAGAAAGAAAGAAAGGAAGGAAGGAAGGAAGGAAGGAAGGAAGGAAGACAGGAAGGAAGGAAGGAAGGAAGACAGGAAGGCAGGAAGGCAGGAAGGAAAAGAAACAAGAAAAAGAAAAAGAAGAAAAAGGAAACCTATTTCTTTCATTAGCCTTGAGTTATGAATACACATAACTCCTAAATTGACATCCTTATCCGCTGCCTAATAAGCATTGTGTTCACTATCATGCTGAGATGAGGGGACACACCCTGTCTGCACTGACTATATTTAAAATAATAAGGACCCACAGAGCAATAGTAACTGTGCTCTGATCTCAGCTGATCCCAACAGTGGTCTAACCGGAGAGATCCCAGCAAATGTCCTTGGTTTCAGGAAGTTTCTTTGATGGCCTGTGTTCTGTCAGAGAGAAGACTCAAGGCAGCTGCACAACTTCTTACCTGTCTTTATCTCCAGAGTGGACCAATGGTCCTGCCTCACTCCTGTCCCAAGGACAAGGAAAGTCAAAGTAAAGAGTGTATTTGAAAGGAATGCTTAAGTTATCCCAATAACTTAAGTGAAAACAAGAAGATAGTGAAGACTGATGTAGGATAAAGGTCCTTTATTTTTACATGATGCATGTTGTAAAGTCTATGAGGAACAGTGCCAGAGATTCCCTATTGGCTCTGGGGAAATGCACATACTTCGTGCACTTCTCTGGAAGAAGAGCTGGCTCACGTATCTTACAACTGCTTAAAAATGGATCTTCTCAAGTATGTGCACCAGCTTGCCCCTTCCCTGGACAGGAATTTTCTTCCTCAGCCTATTACAGGCACAGACCTGAACCTCTCTCTGGGCATGACAGACTCCTTAATATTACAGCTAACTTATCGCCTAACTCAATGTGAAGCCATTATAAAATCAACTGATATGATACAAAGCAAGGATAAAATGGTGGTGGTCCATCAAATAGAATTTCTCAAAGCCAAAGAAGACAAAGGAAAGAAGAAAGAAATATGCAGCTGGTCAGGGTCCCAACTCTTGGTATTTCTGATGAAGTCAGAGACACTTTTTGGGCTAAGTCAAACAAATGCCCAGAGCTTTCTTCCATCCCTCCCTTCAGCTTTCCTCCTGTTGTTTTACTTGTACAGATTTCCATGTTCAAATTTTTTATTACATTTGTAAAAATCTCAAATCATCTTTCTGAATATTTACTTTTTTACATTGCTGTGTTATTATTATGTTAGATGCCATCAAGTCAGTCCCACACATAGTGACCCTAAACAGAACAGAGGGAAACATTCCCTGACACTGTGCCATGCCTGGTACTATGTCAGTGCTTCTCTGCTACTCATAGGGTTTTCAATGGCTGATTGTTTCTGGATTGTTTCGGGAGGGGGCTCTCTGTTCCTTCTCCCATTTTTGCAGTGGTAGGGATCAAGCCCAGTGTGCAGAGCAGCACACTACCAACTGAGCTATATTACCACAAAAATAGATTTTATTTATTTTGTAAAATTTTTAATTAGCATACAATAAATTGGGCTTCATTATGGCATTGTCATACAATTATATTGTGTACTTTGGTCTTTTTCACCAACTCATGACTCCCTTCCCTTGATTTTTCTCCTCTCGTACACTTTCCCTCCCCCTTCCAGATAGTAATCTGCCTTTTATTTCAAGTCTCACACATATAATTCTTTTCTTTTTTTTTCTTTTTTTCCAAATTTGGATTCTCCATGAGAGGACATGTGGTATTTGTCTTTCTGAATCCAGCTCTCTAACACGATTCTCCTAACACGATGATTTCTAGTTCCATCCTTTTTCCTTCAAGTGACATAATTTCATTTTTCTTTATGGCTGAATAAAATTGGATTGTGTTTATATATCACATTTTCTTTACCCATTCATTTGTTCCATATCTTGGCTATTGTGAACTGTGCTGCAATGAACAGGGAAGTGCAGGTGTCTCTGTGGTATGTTGACTTGGATTCTGTTGGGTATATGACCAGGAGTAGTATTGCTGAATCACCTGGTAGTTCTATTTTTAGTTTTCTGAGAAACCTCAGTATTGATTTCCATAATGGCTATACTAATTTATATTCTCATCAGCACTGTGTTCTTTATTTTCCACATCCTCACAGGCATTTGTTGTTGTTTGTCTTATTGATGCTTGCCACTCTGTGAGTGAGTGAGATGGACTCTCAGTGTAGTTTTGATTTGCATTTCCCTTATGGCTAAGAATGTTGAACATATTTATATAAATTTATTGCCAATTTTAACTCTCATTTCAGTTCAATTGCTATTTTTATACTGGATTATTTGGTTTTTGGTGTTTATTTTTTTTTAGTTCTTTATATATTTTGGATATTAATCCCCTGTCAGATTTGCATAGTGGCAAAGATTTTCTCCCATTCTGTGTGTGCTGTGGGCTGTGTGGGCTCTCATTTTATTCTATTGACTGGTTCCTTTGCTGTGCAGAAGCTTTTTATTGTTATGCAATCCTATTCATCAATTCATAGTACTATTTCCTTGGATATTGGATCCTTTTTAAAAAGTTCTTACCTATATCTATATCTTAAAGTATTTTCCCTACGTTTTCCTCTAGAAGTTTCAAAGGTTCTGATTTTATATTAAAGTCTTTGATCTACACGGAATTTATTTTTGTACAGAAAGAGGAATCTAGTTTCATTCTTGTGCATGCAGATATCCAGTCTTTTTAATACCATTTGTTAAAGAGGCTGTGTTTTCCCCACTGTGTATTTTTGGCATCTTTGTCAAAAATCAGATGACTGTTGCTGCTTGGGCTTATTTTTCGGTCCTGTACTCTTTTGGTCTACAAGTCAGTTTTTGTGTCTATACCATGCTGTTTCTGTTACTATGACTCTGGTGTATAATTTGATGTCACAAATTATAATGCCTTCTGCATTGCTCTTTCTACTAAGGATTGCTTTGGCTATTTGGGGTCTTTTGTGCTTTCATAAAAACTTTAAGTCTAGTTTTTCTATTTTTGTGAAGAATGTCATTGGAATTTTGATGAGTATTGCATTGAATCTGTAGATTATTTAAAGTAATATAATCATTTTCACAATATTAATTCTTTTGATCCATGACCAAGGGAGCTCCTTCAATCTTCTAGTGACTTCTTTAATTTTTTTTCAACATTTTGAAGTTTTCATTGTAGAAGTCTTTCACCTCCTTAGTTAGATTTATTCTTAGACATTTTTTGACATTGTTGTAAATAGGATTATTTTCTTGATTTCTTTCTCAATGTGTTTGTTATTGGTATATAAAAATGTTACTGATTTTTAGAAATTGATTTTGTATTCTGCTACTGTGCTGAAAGTACTTATCAGCTCTGAGAGTTTTCCAGTGGAGTCTTTAGGGTTTCTTAAGTACAAGATCATATCTGAAAACAGAGATAATGTGACATATTTCCTCCCTATTTTTGTATCCTTTTTGTTTATTTCTCTTGCCTTTTTGCTTTGGCGAAGATATTGATTACTGTATTGAATAAGAGTGAAGAGAGTGGACACCCTTCTCTTATCCCTGATTTTAAAAGAAATGCTTTCAGTTTTTCTCCATTTAATGTAATGTTCATTATAAGTTTGTCATATATAGGTTTTTTATGTTGAGGCGTGCTCCTTCCATTCCTACTTTCTTCAAGACTTTTAGCATTAAGAGATATTGAACTTCATCAGAAGTCTTTTCTGCTTAAATCAAGAGAACTGCATGGTTTGTCTGAGTCTATTTATGTGCTGTATTGGATTTATTGATTTGCATATGTTGAATTATCCTGGCATCCCTGGAATGAAACCAACTTGATTGTAGTACATGATCTTTTAAATCTGTTGCTGGATTCAGTTTGCAAGAATTTTATTAAGGATTTTTACATCTTTGTTCATCAGGGAAATTGACCCATAATTTTCTTTCTCTTGTAGTTGCATCCTTATTTGATTTTGGTATCAGGGTGATACTGGCTTCATAGAAGCGTTTCTTCACTTTCTATTACATAGAATAGTTTAAGGATCATAGATGTTAATTCTTCTTTAAAGGCTTGGTAGAATTCAGCTGCGACTCCATCAGGCCCTGAGCTTTTCTTTATTAAGAAGCTCTTTATTACTGGTTCAATTTCATTTCTCTGTATAGGTCTAAGTTGTTTATATCTTCTTAATTTAATTGTTATAATTCATATGAGGCAGGGATTTTATGCATTTCTTCTAAATTTCCCCTTTTTGGATATAAGATCTCAAAATATTCCCCAATGGCCCTCTGTATTTCATTAGTATCTCTTGTGATGACCCCTTTTTCATCTAATTTTAAAAATTTGGGTATTCTCTTTTTTTAGTTTGGTTAAGGGTTAGTCAATCTTGCTTATCTTTTCAAAGAATCAACTTTTTATTTCATTGATTCTTCATATTATTCTTTTAATCTGTATTTCATTAACTTCCATCCTGATCTTTATTATTTCTTTCCACTTACAAAATTTGGGTTTGGCTCATTCTTGTTTTTCTAATACGTGAAGATGCATCATGAAGTTAACTATCTGAGAGATCCCTCTGATTTTCTTGACATAAGAACTCATAGCTATAAACTTCCCTCATAGAACTTCATTTGCTGTAACCCAAAGGTCCTGGTAGATAGTATTTTCATTTTCATTTTATTCTAGGAAATTTTCATTTTCCTCCCTAATTTCTTCAGTGATCCATTGATTATTCAGGACTGTTTTGTTTAAGTTCCACATATTTGTATAATTTTTATTGTTTCTCTTGCTATTGATTTCTGTCTTTCTTCCATTATGATCTTGTAAGGCACAAGGAAAGGTGCACTTTTTTTGTATTTGTGGAGACTTGCTTTGTGACCTAAAATGTGGTCTATTGTAGAAAAAGTTCTGTGTGCTGCCGAGTAGAATTTGTATTCTAAAGCCACTAAATGAAATATTCTGTAGACATCTATTAAGTCCATTTGATCAATGAAGCTGTTTAGTGCTGAAGTTTCTTCATTGATATTTTTTGTTTGGATGATCTACTGATGAGAATTGGGTGCTAAAGTCATGCATTATTATTGTATCTGGACTCTTCTGTCTCTTTATGTCCAACAGTGTTTGCTTTATGAAATTAGGTGCATCAAATGTTTGGTGCACATATATTTACAATAGTTATATTTTATTGATGGGTTATTTCCTTTATTATTACATAGTAACCTTGTCTACTTTGTCAGATATCAACATAGAAACATCTGCCTTTTTGTGGCTTCTACATGCTTGGTAAATCAGTGTCCACTCATTTACTTTCAGATTGTGTTTATCTTTTCCAATGAAGTACGTTTCTTGGAGACCACAGATAGTTGGGTCTTGATTTTTTTTTCAGTACTAGGGCCTCATGCTTGCATACTTTGCAAGCGTTATGCCACTGAGCTACACCCTCAGCCAATTTTTTTACTTTTTTGAGACAAAGTCTTGCTAAATTACACAGACTGCCTCTGGCCTTGAATTTGTGATCCTCCTACCTCTGCCTCCAGAATCACTGGGATTACAGGCATGTGCCACCAAGCCCAGTGGGTCTTGAATTTTAATTCAATCAGCCATCTGTGTTTTTTAACTGGAGTATTGAGATCATTTACACTTAGAGTTCTCATAGAGAAGAATCTGGCATTTTCTTTAATTTTATTGCTTGTTTTCATAGGCAGTTTGAGTATAGATTGTTCTTTTCTTTCTCCTTTCATCTTTCCTAGCTTTCATTTGTTCTTGTGTTCCTCTCATGAGATTTTTTTCTTGATCTCTTAAATTTTTGTCTTTCTTCTCCCTTTGTGTGTAGGATCCCGTTAAGTATCTTCTGCAATGCTGTCTTAGTCATGAATTATTTAATTTTGTGCCTGTCTTGGAAAGTCTTTATACCTCCTCCAATTTTAAAGGATAACTTGCTGGATAGAGTAATCTTGGTTGGTAGTTATTTACTTTCAGGGCTTGAAATATGTCATGCCAAGTTTTCTCAGATTTTGAGGTTATTGCAGAAAGGTCTGTTAATCTGTAAGTGAATTGGCATTTTCTCTTGAAACTTAAAATTGTCACTTTGCTTTGTAGTCTGACCATTTTAACTCTAACGTGACATGGAGAGGTTCTTTTCTGGTTCTGTCTGTTTGGGGTTTTAATTGCCTCTTATATTTGGCAGTCCACATCTTCCCCTAGTTTCAGGAAATTTTCTGTTATCACTTTATCACATGACTTTTCTCTCTTTATAACAGTCTATCCTTTCTTCTCCTGGCTCTTTTTCTTCCCTGCATTTCATAGAGGAAGCTTCTAATTCACCATCTTACCACAGAATTCCTCATGTCGGTACTGAGCATTGGTCTGTGGGTGGAGTGTGACCAGGGTGGGGGTGGGGGGTGCAGAACTTGTAAATTTTAACCTTAAAATCTATTCACCAGCTACTCTTTTTAACTCAAAAGATGATAAAACACTAAACATTTTTCTAACCTAAAGGAAATGAGATTATAAAATGTTTCAAAACTCTAATCAGTCTCTGATCATGCCCTCCCAGAGGATAAAATATGAGGAGAGTACTAAATAGAACTATTTTAAAAAGCATGATTGCTGTAAAAAAAATGTGTTAAGCCACAATTCTACATTTATTATAGTTAACTTTGGGTACCTTTTCATGAAGAAAAAAGAAATAAAACAGAACATTCCCACCCTCCTGGGTTGAGTTGCATCTGTCAAATTAGCCAAACTTTTCCAGACAGTTTTAACTCCCCTCTGTTCCCATTTCCCCTTATGCCTGCATTCAGTGTTCCCATTTTATTCTCAGTTCCTTATTCACACCCAAGAGGTGACTCATTTCAGTGAACAAGAATACACTCAAGGTTTGAAAATTTTCAAATGAGAGTGTTAAGTGAATGCGGAAGATTATACTTAAAATACCTGTCACAATTCAGGTGGCATCTGTTTCAAGAGTACAAATAATCCAATATTTTGTCGTCTCATCATTCACAGCTCTTTGAGAAGAAACAGAAAGCAGAATGAGCTACAAGCAAAACCAAATAAACAAATTTTGGTTTATACAAGGAGGACATACCAGGCTATTTTAAATCCTGAAGATGTAATCACCTTACTTGCTTGTGTGAAGTGCGCATATTTTGACAAACTTTTAAAGCCTATATTTTCTAGATTAACATAGTTGTCCAAATACCAGTTAAAGAGAGAAAGATAATACTGAGAATGAAAATGGCATAGCTACTGTGCTATATATAAGCCATGTATAAAAAACTACACACATATATAAACCTTATAAGTGATCAGATAGATCTCTTAGTTTGTATTATTAAAAACTTTATATTTTATGTTAGAGATTAATGGATACCTTTGGAGAATTTAAAATAGATTTTTAAATACCTTGTTAATACATTTTTCTCTTCTATGTTTTATTTTCCATTTGTACAAGCAAAACAAAATAGAAATCTTCAAGTTGCCATGCAAGTTGCTGAAATGTATGGTTCTATATAATTCTATCACTCCCGTACTCATATCAATATTTAGAAATTTGCTCTAGAGAGAGATTGATTTACCATATGTGGTGATAACAGCCATTACAAACTCCCAATATTTCACAAATCATGATATAAATTGACTTTACTTCACACTCCTGGATGCCATTAGACTCCTCCCCTACCAGGGAAATTGTTTCCATGGTAACTGAAAAGGAAAAAGCACAGAGAAGGGAAAAAGACACATAAAGCTAACAAAATGAGATATCTATGGAATAAACAAAATATGGGAAAGTGTTGGATGTCATAGCGCTTTTATTGCTTCTAGATCCACACACATCTAGGGATGTTAAGGCCATGCTGTCTGAGCGATCAGACAGTAAAGGAAGACTATGCCTGAGGTTGGGCTTGTTAAAATGGCCAACAATCAGCAGTGCTGCCTGCTAGTTCCCAGCATAGATGATGCCTTGAAAAATCGAGCTTGATGAATCTTTCTACCACCACCAGCTCTGCAGAACTGATGTGGACATGGCCAGAATAATCTCGAGAACCTCAGCTAGGTTGGATTCAGAGATTCTCGCAGCAGCACCAAATCACCCTTATACAAAGTAGCTGCGGTCTTGTTTCAGCCACACAAGGAATTCTCCAGTGGATGTGGAGTATTAAACCCATTCATATCTGTTGGGGCACTGAGGAAGTGTTCTTGAACGAAACATTAGGTAGCACCTGCTTTTATCTTTTTCCTCATGTTGCTTAAGTAAAATATGCAGCTAACATAATTTAATTTTTATTAGATCCTGCATATATGTGGCTTTTAGAATGAACTCAGGGGAACACACATTACTTATAAACATATACTTTTTAATTAAGTTTTCTTTGTAATTCAAAGTAGATGTCTAATGCATTCATGGAACGATACGGGCTCCCTCTGGGGGGCAATTTTAATACCTGCAATTCCCTAGGTTGTTAATCAAAGACTTTTTAGCCCTTATCTGCTTAATGCTCAGAACGTTGAAATTGCAGCTGTATAGAAAAAAAAAATCTTTACCTTTGCAAAATCAAAAAAGCTAAAAATCTCTTGGAAATGAGAAATGCTGGAATATCCTTTCTTTCTGACTTGCTATCTGTGAAAATATTTTGTGTCTGTATGGGAAAACAAGAGTGTTTTTGTTATTTTGTTTGTTTGTTTTGGTCTAGAAAGCACAATGAAATTGCTTGGCTTCAATTACCAAGATTCTCCATCTCAGAACATGCCTATTTCCAGCAGTGTAGTATTCTGAAAAGATGCCTTTTGTGCTTGTTTTTAAAAATAGTATTGACCAAAAAGTTGCCTGAGAGAAATGTTGACTTCATGGGGGTTCAACTTGGGGTTACATTCATTTTTTTCAAACACTGGATCTCTACTTCTTTCTTTCCTATTATATTTATGTGTGACCTTGTCACTGAGCTTAGTTTTCTGCCGCTCATAGTGATCTCTGGTGAATAGAATGGTCCCATTGGCACCCAGGACAGTGGGTTTAGATACAGAACTATAGAGAGGAAGTTTCAGAAGCTGGAGAAGGAAAGGAGAAGGGCATATCATGCTTTCTCTGTCTGTGTGCCTTCTCCATAGTGTGGCTCCTTCAGATGTGTGCGTTCTTGGGTGGACATTTACACATATACAAGAACATTTACACTTGTATACACACACACAGTTTCTTGTAGGTACATATAGCCACATTTTAACTGAAAGGGGAAGTTCTACAATGAGTGGCAAGGAACAGGAGCATTGATTCAAGATGGAAGGTAGGTTTGAGAATCTCCAGTCTGATCTTTCCCACAGTGGTAGAATCCCTTTCTAGTAGTGCTGTGTGGAAGTAATTCAACCTGCACTGACACACTCCAGGGAAGAAAAGCTCATGAATATATGAGACAACAGAGAGCCATCCCAGGACTGCTGAAATTATTAGAAAGGTCTGTTTTAGATCAACCTTGTGCTTACCTTTTAACCCTCTCCTAGTATTATACCCTGAATCCAAATAAAATAGGATTTCTTCCTTATATTCTGAAAGCCTGGAAACACGTTTGAAAACAATTGTCCCCCTACTTTCTCTTGAGCTAAACAATTTCCTTTGCCTTATTTGTTCCTGTTATGATAAAAATTCTAGAACTCTCCTCTCTTGGTTGACGTACTTAAACCAATGTGGCATCCAAACTATATATGGTACTCTAGTTATGGTTCTAAGTTACACAGTCAAGAGTTTAATAGATGATGTTTTCACTTATTAGCACATTATGCTTAAAATCAGTTGACCTTATGTTCACAGCCAGATCAGGCTGTCAACTCATATTGAATAGGTATTAATCTTTACCCGCATACTGCTTAAAGTCTAGCCAAATCATTCTGCATGCAGGAAGTTGAGTTTCTGAAGCTAATTTCAGATCACTATGTTTATCTCTGCTACACTGTATGTTATAGGATTTAAGCCTTCATTTTAGCCTGTTCTAGCTTTTCAAGCTTAGTTCTATTATTTTACTTTTTGCAGTTAATCTTGGATTTTGAGTCTGTCACAAAGTTGGATGAGATGGGATTCATGACTCCACCTAACTCCTCAGTAAATTTTTCACAGGCCCAGAGGAACGAAGGATTTCTGGGATGCTGCCAAAGACTTTTCTGGGAATAACATGAATGTATATCCTCTGGTGCTAAGCCACATAGTTGTGCTGTCAGACCACATTTCTATACCCTACCCATGAAAGGAATCTATGAAAGAGTTGTAGGATGCTTCTTGAAATGAAGGAGCCCTCTGTTGCTCATTTTCTGTTTCATGGATATATGAAAAGAAAGGAAATATGATCAGTTTGGTGTGACTCGTATATCTTAGGTTGCTTCTAATATTCTTTCCTTCTGTGTATTCTTTAGATTTAATGGACTTTTCTTCTTACTGGTATTTTCCTAGGTTACAATTATTTTCCTCCACAGGAGTTACTTTAATAATTGTGTCTGGGCATTTTCCCCCTCAGGAATCTTTTGCTAATGTAAGATAATTTCTTGCCAGATGCATTTTTCTTGATCATCATGAAATACTGCTAGTTTCTTACCAAAAACCAAATTTTAGGCTTACAATCTATAGTCCAAAGACCTAAATTCATTACTTTACATTGTCTCTTTATCTTTTTGGCCTGCTTGAGAGTCACTACATCCAACAGAAATGAACTGATGCCATCATTTATACCCTTGAGTCCCTTAAGACACTTAAAAAATAACTGTAATACTTTTTCGTATAGAATCTGCAGAGTCAGGAAAGGGCCAATGCATTTGATGACTCCAAAATAGTCTTCTGACCTCGGGGATGTGGCTGTCATTCTGAAAGAAATCTCATCCTTCAACTAGCCAGAACAGGATGTCAGGTTGCCTGACTGCCTCCTCTGTCTGCAGGAGGAATCCTTCCAGCGGGACATTAGCTCAGAAGGACTAAGGGAGAAGAAAGTAGGAAAACAGCAGCTTGAGATAAGAAATAATGCCTGAGTCATATTCAATTCCTGCCCAGGGCCCAGAGGGTCCCTCCACATCCACACTGCACCATCTATTTCCTCACTCTGACCTCTTGTTTCTTCTCTACATTCTAATTCCTAACCTAATATTTCTTTTCTTAAATCATCTATTCACTTCCTCACATTGGGGCTTTCTACAGACCAAGGTTTTGATGTTAATGTCATCCCTAAATGCATTTCTTAGCTCTGTTATGTGATATTTTGAGGGGCTATATTGATGATGTGGACATATTGTTGTCCTGGGTCTTTGGGATAAAGTAAAGATTGGAGATGGCACAATAATTGTTGTTAGGTGCCGTTGAGTCGGTATCCTACTCATAGCGACCCTCATAGGGTTTTCAATGGCTGACTGTTTCGAGATTGCCTTGGGAGTGGATTGCCAGGCCCTTCTCCCATTTTTGCTGTGCTGGGAATTGAACTCGGGGCCTCAGAGACTGCAGCACAGCACTCTACCCACTGAGCTAAATCCCAGCCTGGCACAATAATTACCTGATAAATATGTATTTATATGACTAGGTGTGGTGGCACATGCCTGTAATCCAGCACTTGGAAGGCAGAGGGAGGAGGGTGGTGAATCTGAGACCAACCTGGGCTACATCATGAGACCCTGCCTCAAAACAAATTATTTTCTTTGCAGGATCATAAAATATCCATGGTATCAAAAAGACTGTATCCAAATGGTTACTTCAAGACCTCTCTTTCCTTCCTCTTTCAGTTTCTAACCCCCACTCCATTGAAGTGGCTTCCAGCCTCATTGCCCCACATACCTTGCATCCAGGCCTGGCCCTAGGAACTCAGCCCTGAGCATCCACTTGCCAAGGAGAGGAGTTCAGATAACAGTGTGAGGCAATTGAGTGTGTTTTGCACAGGCTGACCTCCTAGTTTCTTTGTTCTTACTGTATAGAAGAAAAACAAACCCTTCTTTATACTGCTCAGTACCCATGCAGCAGCCCACACAAGAACAGAATGTGGGGCAGGCAGCACGTGCTGGAAAGACTGGAGCAGGTCAGAGTTCAAAAACGTAACCCATGGATACAAGTATGGCAGTGAATGGAGTGAGGGTCATGAAAACATTCTATAGATTTATACATTATTTTTTGTAAAATAGGACAATGGCACTCAGGGAGCTAAAGAAAGGTGAAGGATACTTCCAGAAATCAGTGATGCGCCACTGTCAGGGAAGAGAGTGCTTCTGTGGAGGCAGACATTAGAAGGCATTAGAAAATGGGACAATAGAGGGACTTTTGATTAATTCTTGAGGGAAATTAAAATCTTCCTGCATCCTGGCCTTTCCATCTTAATGTCAGGGTTACCGATTTGGGGGTTGAGATTCAAGGCAGTAAAGTTACTGTACATGCAAGAGAGAAATTTCCTGCAATTTTACCCCATACCCCATAATGATCACAAACGTGGATGTTCTGCTTGGACTCTCCTCTGAACGAAAGGGTGATCAATCTCACTTTCACAGACATTCAAAGGCATCTAAAATTCAACAAAGCTAAAGCAGAAGCTTCATTTACTTTCTTTCCAAGTCTTCTCCCCTTATCAGTAATTGAGGATGCTCTATATTCCCTATAAAGGCTGAGATTTAGCTCAGTTGGTAGAGTGTTGCTCTGCACCCTCTGAGGCTCTGGGTTTAATCCCCAGCACCTCAAAAATGGTAGGAAGACCTGGCAGCCCACTTGTGAAGCAATGCTAAAACAATCAACCATTGAAAACCCTATGCATAGCAGAGAAGCACTGACATAAGTCCTGGGCATGGCACAGTGCTGGGGAATGTTTTGTTCTGTTGTACATAGGGTTGCTATGAGTTGGACCTGACTTAATGGCACCTAGCAACAACAACATATTCCCTATAACACCACCATTCTCCTTCCTGCAAAATAAAAAACAAGAGTTCTCTTTAATTCCTCCACCACCCACAATCAACAGGAACTCCTATTAGCCCTTCCACATAAATATATCCCATTGCAATATAGTATTTTCTTTATCACATTTTCCACCTAAAGTTATCTTACTTATTGATCTACCTATTTGTTCACTAATTTGCTACCTGTCCTCCCACAAATGTGAAAGTTCTATGAGGTTGAAAATCTTGTACATATACTTTATCTCTTATGCCTAGAACTTGAGCTCAATAAATACCCGATGAACACATGTAACACCATAAAAATCAACCTCTTCTTTAATTTCTAAATTCTCCTTATTTACACAAGTTTAGCTAAATTCTCTAAGTACTAATGAAATGAATATACTCTTAGTTCATCATTGCAATACTGAACATTATTAATTCAAATAAATGTTACTTATCTACTGAAAGAAGTAAACTAGCAATCATTGACTTATACCAGGAAAATGCTCCTAGTCAACATTTCTACTAGAAATCTTTAGAAACAATTAATATTTTTCATTTGGGGGGAAGATATTATGTGATATTTCCACTTAATTCAAACTAAAGGGGGCGGAGTCAAGATGGCAGACAGATAACACACACCTTCTGTTCCGGAGCAATAAGAAGCCTCGATTAGGGGTTTAAAAAAGCCAATTGAATAAATATAAACAGAGATAATATAGTTTGAGAGATAGAGAATGAAACTAGGTGTGCACTGAAATCAAGGATTAGGCTTCAGAGGAGCTACACAGTGGCCAGTAGCAGGACGCCGCCATTTCGCCATCACACAGACAGAGGATAGAATCCCAGAGACTTGGAGGGGATTTCGCGCACACGCACCCACGGCCCAGACCCAACATGGAGTGCAACCTTGGCAGCACACTCTCACCACGCCTGCGGGACACAGACTGCAGATCCTAGGTGAGTCACCGTGAGATGGCCCACAAACGCCCTCCATAGCGGCCACGGAGCGAACGGGGAAGCTGGTGCCATCGATCCGCATCTAGAGCTAAGACGCGGCTCCCCTCCCTTCTGTTGCTGCGGGTCAGGCCTACGGTTGCGAACTCCACAGAAAATTGGGCACACATATGCCCGGATCCCAGACACATCAGAGGTGAGCCCAAATCACCCCACTGTGCTGCGGAGAGGTCGGGGGCTTGTGGAGGCGGCTAAGTCGCGCGCGGCCGGAGAGCTCCTTTTTGGTGGACACTGGCGGAGCAGTTCACCGCCAGCGGTGAAGTTCCGAGTGCGACTACAGCACAGGACAAGATGGCAGGATAGAATCCTGGAGACTCGGAGGGGACTTTGCCCACACACCCAGGGGAGCCGGACCCAACACAGCATGCAACCTTGACATCACACTGTCACCCTGCCCGAGGGACACAAACTGTAAGTTTTCTGGTGAGTCAGCACGGAATCGCACCCTCCCTCCTGTTGTGGCGGTGGGAAACCAGTGCCAGCAGTACACATCCAGAGCTGAAACGCGGCTCCCTCTCTCCTATTGTGGCAGGACAGTCATGCAGACGCAATCTCCACAGACATACAGGCACACATATGCCTGGACCCCAGACACACCAGAGGGGATACTAAGTCATCCCACCGCACTGTGGAGAAAGGTGAGGTCTGCAGAGGAGGCTGAGCACTACGCGGACAGAGTGCTCCTTTCTGGCAGAGTCTTGCGGGACAATTAGACACAATAAGAACAGTTTCGAGCGCAATTGCTGTGCATGGCAGACCTACTACAGGCTCTCTCTGGGGGGGTTGAATATCATCCCACCCACAAGAGGATTTGGTTCTCCCAAGTGGTCTCCCAAGTGGGTGGAAAGCTGTGCTGCGCCCCCAGCCCAAATTTTTTACTTTTTGAGACAGGGGCTTGCTGGGTTGCACAGACTGCCTCTGATCTCAGGCTTGTGATCCTCCTGTCTCCACCCCCCAAGCCGCTAGGATTGCAGGCGTGCACCACCGCACCTGACTATAAGTGTTTAATAAGTGTGTGTGAGCATGTATACATGGTTTTGTTTTGTTTTTGTTTTGATTTTTTTTTCTTTTTTTGTTTCATGGGGTTTTTGTTTTGTTTTGTTTTGGTATGGTTTTTTTGTTGTTTTTTTGATTTTGTTGTTTTGTATGGGGGTATGAAACCAGGGTCTTGTGCCTATTCGCTTTGTAGGTGCTGGACTGCCACGCTGCGCCCCCAGCCCATATTTTTACTTTTTGACACAGGGTCTCTCTGGGTTGCGCAGGCTGCCTGTGATCTTGGGCTTGTGAGCCTCCTGCCTTCGCCCCCAAGCTGCTGGGAATGCAGGTGTATACCATCGCACCTGACTATAAGTGATTTTATACGTGAGTGGGAGCGTGTATAAGTGAGGTTTTTTTTTTTTAATTTTTATTTGCTTCCTTCCTTGTTTTACTCTCTTCCCTCTTTCTATTCTCCTTCTCTTTTTCTTATGCTATATATGCATCCTCGTATTAATTATTTTACCATCAGAGCCCCCACATGTCTGTCAGTTTGCCGTGGGGGCTTGCGTGTTGCGATGAGGCTGAGAGCTCTGCCACTGTAACCTTAGA
>VMDO01020672.1:0-18459 GCA_007922755.1 Pedetes capensis
ACTGCCTCCTGGTTCATGTACAGATTTCTCATGAGCACAATTAGGTGTTCTGGTATTCCCATTTTCCGAAGTGTTATCCATAATTTGTTGTGATCCACACAATCAAATGCTTTTGCGTAGTCAATAAAACATAAATAGACATCTTTCTGATATTCTCTGCTTTCAGCTAATATCCACCTGACATCAGCAATGATGTCCCCAGTTCCCCGCCCTCTTCTGAATCCCACTTCATCTTCATTAGCTAAACTTTTTCTACTACAGAATTTCAATTTCCTGGCCTACCCAACTGATGTCATACTTTAAAGCATTACAGTTTTTTATTTGAGTATGATTTCTTTCCAGTACCCAGCTATAGGCTTCTCTCATCAGATTAGTTGAACAGTTTTGAGTTTTTCTAATTTAATTTATAAAAATACTACAAATTATGTAACACTGAAAGAAATTTTTAAAGAAAAATTAACTATGACTCTTACGAGTCCAAAAAATATTTTCCTGTTAAATTTCTCTTTCAGAGTTTTGTCTATATGTGTACAGGGTATTTTTTACATGTGTATAATTATGTAAATGCAAATCATATTTTGATTCTATAATTCTTTTTACACTTGACATTATATGATAAATATTCTTCAAAGTTTTTTAAACAGTTTTCACAATTACCATTTGGAGTATTCTTTCCAAACAAACACACTTCATGACAGAAAGTAAATTCTCTGTGCTATGGCCTTAACTGTCTTTTTACAAAATGCAGACAATTGATCATTAACTGCATATGAGCAATATGTTTAACTTTTGTAGTATTTGTAGTATTGTCATCTGTAATTTGAGAGTATGTGGAATTTAAATCATAGCGAGAATGGAGTAAGCTAATCCATACAAAGCACTTGCCATGGAGTCTGATACACAGTATGTAATAAGTGGTAGTGATCATAAGATAATATCTGTTTTGTTCAAGCACTACTCACCTTGCAATTCTCACACATAAAATATTTCATAATTTAAAATTTAAAAAACCTGGGAGAAGAAAGACTCAAATTAAACCCCATCCTCTTCATAAGTTGGTGCCAGGCACATTAGCCCTTGATGTTGCCCACCTGCTTCCTGTCCCTCATTGGCCCAGCCTTTGCTACCTTGCATTATCATTTATTTACAGCTGAACAGATTATATCTCTGCAGGAAAACTGTAAGTCACCCAAGGCCAGGATAATGCTCTGCCTTTTTGTGGCTTAGTACAAGAAGTTGTCATCACTGTTAGTCTGTTTCATCTCCAAATCAAGGTCTTCTTTGTCTAATAATTCCATGTTGTTCTGGCTGCTGGCATTGCTTCCAATTTGGCTCATTTTCCTTAGACTTTTTAATGAGTTTTATAGTTTTTGTCTCATCTTCCTTGGCCTGCCTTTTTGTGTCTTCCAAATTAATTTTAAAAACATTAGGATTTGAAAGGAAGAGACTGTGGTGGAAGAAAATGTAGCTTTGGGTGAAGGATAGACTATTTCAAATGTTAAGTGAACAAATAAATTAAAAACCTTTGTTTAAACTTGTTTTCCACTGTATTTATTTACTGTTACAAATCCTTTGCTGAAGGACTTTTAAATACAAACACATTTGAAATAAGAGGCTTTCAAAACATATGTGTAGGCATTATCCAAATCTATGCAATAAGTTCTAGCTCTAGAATCAGCCAGTTTCTCTAAGTTTGGCAGGCTTCAAAATTGATTTTTATGATAGGGTCCAATGGAATCACAAACTTCATTGCATGTGACAGGTTTATCACTCAGGTCCCATACAAATCATGTTCCACTGACACAAAGATAAGAAGAAACCCATTTGGACAACCACAGGAAAGTCAAATGGAATACACAGAAAGCTCCCCTGTACTTTCATATCCATAACCTGCAAGTACTATCATATGTCAAAGTCAGTCTTGGCAATGGATTCATTCAGCCACGCTTTATTATGCTGTTGCCAAAGCTAAAGTTATTGCTTTTTAACTTGCTCTGTCTTTAACATACCACAACTTATAACTGGGAAATATTCAGCTGACCACTATTCAGAGAATAGAGGTGTCAAATATAAAACCATAAATGTTGAACAGGGATGGTGTGAAATCTCAGCATCATTTTAAACCCAATTACATGTATGAGTTATAGATGGTTTCTAAACCAATGAAAGCCTTATTTGTGGTACAGAGGACAAAATTAATACCTGATTAAAATTGAATTTATAAAGCTCAGCCTCATAAACTTATGCTACGGTAAGCCACAGACCAAAGGAATTCCCTGACATTAAGTCCCTTCGTGTTCTCCAGGGCAGAACATAGAACATGCCCAACTAGGGCATTAGGAAGGAGGGGCAAATGCTGGTTATATCATAATCGCAGCTTCTATGATTAGGGGGCCATTTCGTTTGATGCGGATTCATAAAAGATCTGGTCAATGGATAAGAGCAATTTTAAAGAAGGGAAAGACTAATCATAAAAGAGAAATAAAAGTAAAAAGTTACTTCTTTTAGAAAACAGACATTTTCTTCAGACTTAACAAATTAATGAATTTAGAGGTGTTTGAAGTAATCCTTGCTTAGAATCCTTCTAGCGTGCCCTGTGCTTCCAATATAAACTTAGCCCACCTCTTCTGCGGGCTGGGGTTTAGCTCAGTTGGTAGAGCGCAGTTCCTCACTTTCTGAAGACCCAGGTTTGATCCCCAGCACCCTAAAAATGGGGAAAGGATGTGGCAGTCCATTCCCAAAACCAACCCCAAAATAATCAGCCACTGAAAACCCTATGAGGGTCGCTATGAATCGGATCCCACTCAAAGGCACGTAACAACAACCACCATCACCTGCTTTGTTTAGTCTTTTCCTGGATCCCACTGTTTCATCGCCCTCCCATTGGGGCCACGCTTACATACCCTCCGGAGTGAGGTCTGTCTCCCCTGCAAAGTTCCCAGCTTTCTGCAGGCAGAGAACAAGATGCCTCATCTTAAATGCCCCCACGCACCACCTAGCAGGTAGTGGTAAGTGATACAGAGTTCACTTCTCCATTTCTGGGTTCTACCAGTCACACCCGCCAGGTGGCAGTAGTGCCTCCTTCCTCAGCGGGAGAGGATTTCAGTTTTGGACTGGGCTCTGCTCAATCACGAAGCCTGGCTTCACTTAACTCCATTTTCTTCCTCCACGTCTGACCCATGAACTCCTGAACGTTAATTCCCAGTAGTGTGCATGCCAATAATTTATGAGTCTCTCTGATTTGCAGCTCTCTGTGTGATTTCTGAGAAATGAAGGTAGAAATTTTGAAATGTAATAATCCCCATTTTCCTTTCCCCATTAACACGTACGTTCGGAAACACATGGCTTAATTGCTATTAACACAATAGATTGCTAACATGTGATGAATAAAGCATGTTCTTGGGTGGGGAGGAATATTCTTTATTCTTCCTGTTTCCATCCGGGAGGCATTATCTAGAAAGAAACCCTTCAGCATTTCTTTCTTCCCTTACCCCTCTCTGTGAGAGATGAATTAATTAATGTGGTGTGTGGAGGTCATGGAGCGCGTTTACCTTAGCCTTTTCCGCTTTCTGTCTCATTATGGACCCATCTATGCAAAGGCCCTGGCTTCAGCCTGTTCATTCCTTAAGCATCCTGACAGTAGAAGTCGTCTGCAGGTATTATGCATGACTTGTGCCATAGGAGGCTGTGTGTTTAGCAGTGAAGTGTCAAGAAGGCAGTTGTGGTTGTCTGTCTAATTCACATTCTTCAGACCAGATCGTAATGAGCAATAAAGCGGGCGCTTTGAACTCCATCGATCTGATTCCTTAGTTTACCCTTATAAAGGAATATAAGATGTTTGTCTTGGGTTCACCCAAAGCTCCTACAAATGGAATTCAAAACTGCCTTATATTTTATAGCTCAATATAAAATGAAAGGAATTCACTTTTTCTTTTTATATCTGAGTCTTTTTCTGCTATTTTATAGCTAACATTTAAGCTAGTATGCGTTATAATATCTTACTTGCAATCATTGCCCACAGCCATAGCACCCTAGCATCCCATCCTGCCTGATCTTGGAAGCTAAGCAGGGTAGGCCTGGTTAATCCTTGAATGGGAGACCATCTGGGAATACCAGGTGCTTCAGGCTAGGGAGAAGGATCTGGTATAGCCCACTCCCAAAACAATGTGCCACTGAAAACCCTATAAATAGTAGAAAAACACTAAAAATAGTGCCAGGCATGGTACAGTGTCTGAGAGTGTTCCATTCTGTTGTACATAGGGTCACTAGGAGTCAGACCCCACTCAATGGCAACTAACAACAACAACTTGCAATCATTGGCTGTTTAATCATATATTGATATTAAGTAATATTAAAAAGTAATCCCTCAGAGATTACTCATTTTTACAGCAAATAATTGGCATCACAGTCAGTGCACATAAGCACCTACAATCTTTACAACAAAATAATTAAAATGATGTGGGCCTGACTTCCCACCCTGTTGACCTCAAAAGTAGTCCAACATACTTTCAACATTTGATTAACCAGTTGAAACAAAGCACACTAATTGACCCCATTGAATAAAATGTGCAGAAGTCTTTTCCTTTCTTGTCTAGCCAATTCTTACAAGTACATATACATGTATGTGTGTGTGTGTGTGTGTGTGTGTGTGTATATATATATATATATATATATATATATATATATATATATATATATTTCTTAATGAGACACGGCTCAACCAATTATTTCAAGGCCCTAGTTGTTGTGAGGTGCTATCAAGTTGGATACAACTCAAGTCCCTAGAGAAGTCTTTAATATTCTTAAACTAAACCCTGACAATTTAGTTCATAATCAGTTATAGGAATTTTGGAAGAGTTAATAAAGTAAGCCAAAGATGTATACATTTTATATCTTAATGCCAAAAATTCTCCCTTATCATCCTCTCATTAGTATAATCCTTAACAAATCTGAAGTCAAGATTCACACATGTCATCATTTATGGCCTCTTATTCACTCTTTTCCCAACAAGTTTTAAAGAGCAGGAAAATTCATAAACTAAGAACATTAAGTTACATTAAGTTTCCTCCTATGTCAATGTTCTTCTTTTTCATCCTGGATCTTCTTCAATGAATTGATTGATCTATTGATTGACTTGGGCTTCGTAAGTATAATGATTAGCCACAATCTATTGTTCATGGTATGGTCTCATCATTGATGTATCCATGCTTGTCTTTATGTAATCATTTTATAATTTTAATATAGAGATAATTACCCATAATTCCACCACACACAACAGATTCTTGTCCTCTAAGATATATTCTAGGATTATATTTTAGTAGGGGCAGAAGAATTAAAGAATATAAATATTTTAAGCAAATACAGGCAGTTCAGAAATGACAAATGCTATGATATACAGATAAAAGCAGAGCAGAAATTCCTGCAAAAGGAGTGATAGTTGCAGTATTAAATAAAGTAGTCAATGTAGGCTCCATTTAAAAAGTGTGATATAGGCAAATCCTTGAAGAAGATGAAAGTATTATCCAGGCAGATAGCTAGGAGAAGAATTTCCATGTGAAGGGATATCCAAAGCAAAAATCCCAAGATAAAAGCCCCTTGTATTTGTGAGGAACAGCAAGTTTGCTGAGCCTGCAGGAGGCTGGGCAGAGGAGAGAGTAATACAACATGACACAATGAGGAAGTGGCATACAGGGCTTCAGGAACACAGCATCCTAGCCTTGTAGACACTGCAGGGACATCAGCTCTTACCTTGAGTAAAGGGGGTGCTGTGTCAGGAATTCAAGCCAAGGACTTCCATGAGATGATTCAGGTTCAAAAACACTCATTCTGGTTGATTTATTGACAACACACGACAAGAGGAAAGAATGAAAGGAGATCTACTTAAGGATTATATTGTTGTTAGGTGCCTGGGAGTTGGTCCTGACTCATTGCAACCCAATATGCAGGAGAACAAAAGACTAATAAACACTGTGCCCTGCCTGGCATTATGTCCGTGCTTCTCTGCCACTCATAGTGTTTTGATAGCTAATTGATTCAGGTATGGGCTGCCAGGTCCTTTTCCCAAGTCTGCAGCACCTGGTATTCCCAGGCAGTCTCCCATCCAAGTACTAACCAGGCCTGACCCTGCTTAGCTTCTAAGATAGGATGGGAACAGATCCACAGTATGGCTCTAGGCATGTTCCTGAGGAGACTAGTGGAAATAGGACGCAAAAGGGTGAAGAATACAAGCACACAAGGCTGTTAATAGATCTGAATTTTCATAAGGGCAATAGAATGGATTTTAGGAGTTGAAGAGTGAGGGGCACAGAGAATAGAACAGTAGTAGATGGAGACAGCATGGAATGTCTCTCAAGTGTTCAAGCTCTAGTCATGTAAGCACTTGACTCCAAATGTTGATGTTGTTGTTGTTAGGTGCCATCAAGTCTTGTCCAACTCATAGTGATCCTAAATAAAGCAGAACAAAACTCTACACAACACTGTGACACACACACATGTTTATGTTTGAGCCCATTGTTGCAGACACTGTGTTTCCTCTCATTTTGAGTCATGACACATCAGCAACTGGAGGTCCAGGGGCTTTACTCTATTCTTGTCATTAAGGTCAACTCTACTTTGAGGGGGATTTAGCTCAGTTGGTAGAGCACTGCACTGCAGTCTCTGAGGTCCTGAGTTCAATTCCCAGCACCGCAAAAATGGGAGAAGGCCTGGCAATCCACTCCCAAGGCAATCCCAAAACAGTCAGCCATTGAAAACCCTCTGAGGGTCGCTATGAGTCAGATACCGACTTGACGGCACCTAACAACAACAACAACTACTTTGAGGAGGCAACTGTTTTCAGTCCCTTCTTGAATGCTTTCCAGCCTGGAGGGCTCATTTTCCAGTATTATATTTGACAGTGCTTCTCTGCTATTCATGAGGTTTTCAGTGGCTAACTATTTTGCGAGTGGGCTGCCAAGACCTTCTCCTAGTCTATCTTACTCTGGAAGCTCAGCTGAAATCTGTCCACCATGGATGACCCTGCTGGTATCTGAAATACCAGTGGCATAACTTTCAACATCACAGCAACATGCAAGCCCTTACAGCATGACAAGCTGACAGACACGTGGGAGACTCCAAATGTCATGGTTAACAACTGGTTCCCACAGTACAGACTATACAAGAGTTTCCATTCCAGTGTTTAATCTCCCAATAATTACTAAGGAAAAGAATAAAAATCAAAATCCATATCAATTTATGATAGTTATTACCATATTAAAATTAGGTAATAAGGTTGAAAATAAAACAAATCTGAGTATTTCACTTCCCTAGGTTATTTATATTTTACATTGTCCTAGTATTTTCAAATTTCTATAATTCCATGGTTGTAGAATTCAAAATTATAGTGTTTAAAAAAGAACAAGCTGTTTAGGTAGAAATCAGTTGTTAATTATAAAAAATGAAAGTATTCATAACAACAGTTTATAACAACAAACACATATCTCCTGGAAACAGAGAACTATTAGCAAACATAAATTGAAACACCTAAGTACTTATCAAACAGAGAATCAGCTGTTATGTGGGTCTTAAAAGAAGGGTATCTGTATTCATCAGTTCTAAGAGGTTTTCCAAAATTTCCTTAGGGAAAAAAGCTTGTTACAGTAACATGCCCAATATTATATCAATGTAAAATTAGAGAGAAAGTCACAGAACACACCTAGAAGAATCTTTAATAAACTGTTATTTTTATGTTGTTGTTGTTGTTGTTGTTAGGTGCCATTGAGTTGGTATCACACTAATAGGGACCCTACGTACATTAGGCAAAACACTATTGTCAGTGCTTCTCTGCTCTTCATAGGGTTTTCAATGGCAGATTGTTTCTTGGGAGTGGTTTGCCAGGTCCTTCTCCCAAGCCTACAGCATCTGGTGTTCCCAGAGGGTCTCTCATCCAAGTACTAAATCAGGCCCGACCCTGTTTAACTTCCAAGATCTGACAGAATCAGATGCCACAGGGCTACGGCTGCAGGCAGTTATCTTTATAATCAGGATAAATACTATAAAGTCATTATTATTTTGAATTTAAAAAGAAGCAACAATCAAAGATATAAAAACTTATCAAATAATTATGTAATGTTAATGGATAGTTTCAGCTATGATCACAGCACACAGACTTAGAATTCTGAACATTAACTTTAATTCTATCAATGTCTTGTTTATGTGGCTTCAAGCAGATAATGGAGTCATCTGTATGACTATTTTCTCACTGTCGAAAAGATAATAAAGAGTGATTGCCCCAGTGTGTGGCAGACTAACTAAATCAGTACTTGCAAACAACTTTGGAAAAGTAATATCAAGAATTGCAAAGTTTTTGCTTTTATACATAAAAGTCTATTCTCCCCCCCAAAAAAAAAATCAGAACTCCAGGGACTTTAGTTGAAGACTCCTAAAGCCAAATTCTTCCCTCAGTTATGTGTGTGCAATTAGTTGCGTGTGCATAATTGAGGTCAGAATTTGACCCATACAATTTGGAATAATCTGGAAATTCTTACAATCTGGAAAAAATTAAAATCTCTTTGATAAAATAAATTATGAAGTGACCCAATTCAAATGAGCTTTGATGTGTAAGGAAATAGTGTTTTCACTTATGTAAGAATTTTTTTTAAAATTTCATTTAGCCCGATCTAGAACAGACAATCCTTAAGGATAACGGGAGGAAAATATCTGTGCTGATCCGTCCCTAAGGTCCTAAAGATCGTGTCTGTCAGAAGTGGGTTTGTGTGCCAGCCTACTAATGAAGGCCTCACACAACAAAAGGAAAGGAAGAATGGAGAGACAGGAAGGGGGAGAAGGGGCTGTGTGTGAATGAACTTAAACTCCCCAGAGCATTCATAGCTGGGCTTTTGTGTGCATCTGGTCCACTTTTAGTATCTACAAATCCTTCTGTCCTGCACCCTACTCACTATTAGAGGAAGCTCTTCAGCAAACAGATCCTTCCCAAAGTCGTCTATGAAGTGTAAAATCAACCCAAACAAAGTGAGCTTTCTCTTTAGCTTTTGTTTCTAGTTCAGTTTTTCTTTTACATGTCACCTAAACAGGACCATCTAAGGTTTGCCTTCAATAACTTTTTTAAACTACTTTCAATTTTTCAGTTTAATAAGAAGTTGAAGCTGGGGATATAGCTCAGGGGTAGAGAACCTGCCTAAGCATGCACAGGCCCTGGGTTAAATCCCCAGCTCAGCGAAGAAAGTAAATTAAGCTCCATAGCTAGGTCTTTATCCTTTATCATTTTCTAAACCTGTTCTTTCAAGGTCACATTTTATACTCTGACATATTCTTTTCGTCCTTGCCACATCACCCAGTGAGGGGTCATCACGAGAAATAACAGAAAGCACAGATTCTCTCCCCGGTTTCTGCCTTCATAAAAACCCCAACCAACAAAAAGAGGTTAGTTGTGCAAAGTGCAGAAGGTTCATTCTTCTGGCTATGTGTGCTGAACTATTTATCAACCCACAAAGGATGATCTGTTTCTCCTTTATGGTCCTTTCAACGCAAAAAAAGTATTGGCATTGCTTCTCCCTGCCCCCCAAGAGGCTCATCTGGCTTATAACCACACTACCCATGAGATCAAACCGCTTGTAAAGAAGCAGAGTCCTTTGCATTTGGATCTTGCAACTTTGAAAACAACCTTAAGCTATCCTCCTAAAAACATTAAAAGGAACATTTTTGTGTGCCTTACAGGCATCTTTACAAGTTCTTGTGAAAGGATAAAAGTGGCCAGTTTGCATTTTATATGTTCATTATTTCTAAATCCCCTTGCCTGTCACTGCAGACATGCTACAGTAATAAAATTGCACGAGAAAAGCCAAGGTCTTTTAAATGCCCTTTATTTTTTTTAGACTACACACCAAAGTTAAGGTATTTCACAATTAAATATTAATATGGTCTCTGCCACCTGCTTAAATAATCAGAATCAATGTAATTAGCCAGAGACCCTGTTGCTGACCATCCCCCTCCACCCAAGAAAATCATAAAACCTACATTTCAGCTTAAAATTTTTAAGAGGATGGACTATATGATCCAACTCTAAACAGTATCTGCTTCATATTTCCTAATACAGAAGTACCCCTAACTTCCCTTAGCCATCTTGGAAGGTTAAGTTCACAGATTCAGAGCTTATTAACTTGTTGGGGTAGCTATAGCATAATGCCAGAGACAGAAGAGCCTTAAGCAACAGAAATCAATTTTTTCATCCTTCTAGAGGGTGATCCAACATCTAGGTGCCAGCAAAGTGAACTCCCCGCTGAAGCTCTCTCCTTAGCTTTAAATGGCTGTCACCTCATGTGGTTGTTCCTCTGTATAAGTCCATGCTGTTCTTGTATGAACAACAGTCTGGTGGACTTATGATCCCACTCTAATGGCCTCATTGTAACATATGTTGTTAGGTGCCTTCAAGTCAGTGTCCAACTCATTGCATTCCTATGTACAACAGACAAAACACTATTGCCAGTGACTCTCTGCTATTCATAGGGTTTTCAATGGCTGATTGTTTTTTGTTTCTTTGTTTGTTTTGGAAGGGTCATGGGTTACCGGGTCCTTCTCCCAAGCACCTGGTGTTCCCAAGTGGTCTCCCATCCAAGTAGTAACTAGGTGGGACCCTGCTTAGCTTCAGAGATCTGATGGGATCAGATGCCACAGTGGTATGGCTGCAGGCTATTGTAACATATGCCCTTCCTTAAATACCTCATCTTCAAATGCAGTTATATTCTGGGATACTAGAGGTTAGAGTTTCAACATATGAACTTGGGGAGAGTGGACACAATTCTGCAATAACACATTGTTTAACTTCCTTACAGTTCTATCACCATGCCCCATCCTAGGGGTTTTGACCAGACACACATCTGCTTGGGTACATCTTGGAAAACTTTACATTTTAAAAGTATACAAGAGTTTGTATATTTTTAATAAATAATTCTTTTTTAATATTCCTTTTCATCGATAGATAGATTTCTTGTATTGAAAAAGGTACTAAATTAATAAATGTTTTATAAATAATTATAAAGTTAAGCTCATGAATTGATCACTGGCATGATGATTTTCAAATTGCCACACCCTGCCATGCCTGTGGTTGTGATGTGATTTTATAACTAAATGAGCTTCTCAAAATTCTATCAATGTAAAAGCTTATTTACTATAATAAGTCTTAATGAAAGTCTAATAAGTCTTAATGAAAAATTTTGTCTGGGATAAAAAGTATTTAATCTCTACAATATTAGAAATGATGGATTCAGTGAGATCTCCTCTTTAGCACCCAAACCTACATTTCCACCTGTCTGCTCGCTTTTCCTGCAGTTTTGCTGGCACTTCACATGGAAACAATCTTCTCTAACCCTGCTTACCATAAAAAGGGAAAGAGGAGGACTTTTGGAATATGGTGTTCTGGGATCCAACTCAAGTGCTAGCTGGTGACCTTGTAAATGTTACTTTAGCTCTCTGATGTTAATTCATTAATCAAGTAAAATCTGCCCCTCTCATAGGATCATTGTGCAGATTAAGTGAAATTAAATTAAAAAGTATGTGCTCAGCAGGTGCTCAAATAGAACAGAATGCTAATAAACCAAGAAAATGAAGGAAGGAAAAAGGAAGAAAGGGAAAGAGAAAGAAAAGGAAGAAAAGGAAAGAAAAGGAAGATTTTTATATAAAATATAAAGAATATATATGATTTAACTTGAGTAAAGAAAATACCATTCTCCCAATTCCTGTGGTTTGAAAATCTATCCAATTCTGCTTCGCTCTCTTCCTCAGTTTTCACAATCAAAAATTAAATTTTGTTGACTTGACCCTAAAATACATTTTGGGGCTGGGGTTTAGCTCAGTTGGTAGAGTGCTGCTCCACACTCTCTGAGGACCTGGGTTCAATCCCCAATACCACAAAAAATGAGAGAAGCAATCTAGAAACAATCATCCATTGACAACCCTATGAGGGTCGCTAGAAGTCAGACCAGACTGAAGGACACCTAACAACAATACATCTCCTTTCTTTATTGGCTGCCTCAGTTCAGACTTCCATTGCTCTTTAGTTGGCTTTCTAATTGCTCTCATTTTTCTCCAAATTTTTCTCCAACCTTCCCTTGTTATTCTTATCTCTGCCTCCAGGCCTTCTTTCACACTACTTCTATCTTTTAAAATCTTTTGGTATCTTAAGTATACCAATTAAAAATCTTCCAAGGTCCTTTCTTGCACAGAATAGCAACAAACACCCTGCTTTATCAGGTCTTTTTGCTTTAAAGCTTCAAAAAGCACCCTAAGTTCCTCTACAAAAGACCAACCACTCAAAAACCCACACTACAGAGGTAGACATCATCTTCTGCCCCTGGAATACCTCTTTTCTTATATCTACAACCAAAATTCTACCCACTCCTGTGATATGAGAACCACCCCTCATCAGACCCATTGCTCTCCTCCATGTGTGAATGACTGAGAATAGACGCAATGATCAGTCAGATACATGTTTAGTCAACCTACACTCTGACATTATGAAAATACTGGTCTTATTCTTGGCAGGAAATTTGAGGCTGAAAAATGCAGCTTAACTTAACCAAAATTGGGTATTTATTTACTTCCTTATTTATTTATTTTTACGACTCCTCTTCCAAATCTCAGATCAAGACTGTTTCTCCAGAGTAGAGTTAGGGCTGCAAAGCAGCAACACTTATCAGAATCTCTCTATACTCACCACGCTGCTGGAGCTGGGACCACAGAGATATGGATATTCAGATAGATCTCTGGAAATAAGTGCTGGGTCTGTGGCCCTGAACCAAGGTCACTCACCCTTTGGAAGAACCTAGATGAAAATGCATACATCCCCAAGGCAAGTAGTTCTCAAGAGGAGAGAAGAGGTGTACATAGGTCAGGCAAGTGTAAAGACCTTTTCAATTTCACCTAAGTCAGTCTTCTTGAGGGAGTGGAAGAAAGGGTGAACACTTCATTTTTAACTACTTATTGAGGCATCAAATTTTCTGTCTCTTGAGTCCAGGCAGGAACACTGGCAGAGAGATACTGTGGTCCTGCCCAGACATGCCTTTAAATTTGAAACTTCAAAACAAGAATAAACAAAAGACAGATTCTCCTTTTAGGGGAAAGTTGGTGAAGCTAAGCATAAAGAAATACATTAAAACGTGAATACTGAAATGGAAGGATCAGGCAATAGAAGGAAAAAGTTGGGAAAAGTTGATTAGACAAGATGAGGGTAAGAAAGAACAATACCACCAAAAGAACCTATGGGAACTCTTTTTTAATATTATTAAGGCTATGGGGCCAAAAATTAAATATAAAAGGTTTTATATGTTTAAATGCATGTGCATTTCTTTTTCTCTGTGGTGGGTAATATAATTAGACAAATTTGTTTGTTATTTAGTTGCATTGTTTGAATTTCCTGAAAAGATGTCTTAACATGAACAAAAAGATTGAGTATAATACACTATAAATGTGGAATTATGAAATTCAGTGTGGTTTTTTTGCTAAAAGTACTATAGTTTCATAGTGTAATTGTGGCTGAAGAATTTGAAAGTGTCTGAAAACAGGTACTTGAGTTTTTCTCCTAAGAGAATAAAAGATACACACACACACACACACACACACACACACACACACACACCATCTTAGAACAGAAATTTCTTATGCTCATTTTTCTCTAAAGGTAAATTTTTTCTCAGAAAGTACAGAAAGTTTCCAGTAAATCATTTATAATTTATCTGAATATTTTAATACTATACATTCTTCATTAAAAATAGATGTGAAATCCAGATGTGATGGCTTATGCTTGCAATCCTAGAGACTCAGGAGGCTGAGGCAGGATGACAGACAGTTTGAAACCAGAGGTAGCCTGTACAACTAAATGAGACTCTGTGTCAAAATAAAGAAGAAAAGAAAGAAAGAAGAAAGAAAGAAAGAAAGAAAGAAAAGAAGAGATGTGTTGTGTATTTTTCATATGCAAATGAGTCTAGGACTACAAGCATGCTAAGCAAGTACTGTACCACTATGCTACTTCCCTAGCCCTCCAACTTATACTTTTGAAAGAAAACTTAGAATTTGACATATTCTGAAAGGGACTTGGATATATTAGAGCAGTGGTCCCCAAACTTTTGGCACCAGGTACTGGTTTTGTGGAAGATAATTTTTCCATGAGGTGTAGAAGGGCAGAAATGATTCAAGCTTTGGGGAGTGGCAATAAATACAGATGAAGCTTCACTTGCTAGCCTACTGCTCACCTCCTGCTGTGTGGCCATGTTCCTAACAAGCCAGGGGTTAGAGACCCCTGTATTAGAGGGAAGAAACACCTAGAATTACAAATAGCCAAGTTGAAAAATCTTCAAAGTTATGTCCAAATTACCTCAAATACTGAATTTTCCACTAAAACTATAGTGATGCTCAAGAGAGTTATGGAGTACTCCAAACTCTGGAAGTAGGAAACATGCAAGAGGCCTCACAATAGATCATTAAAAGGCAATATAAATGAGTTGAGATTCATTTAGTCATTATCACAGAATATTTGCTGTCAATCATGTGTCAAGAATAGCTTTAGGTATTTCTCACAGTGATGAACAAAAGGACTAAAATGCTAACCCTGCCAAAGCTTATATTTTAGGGGATGACAGATTATAAAAGAGATAAGTAAAATATGTAATAAGTTATTGAGTGCTAGGAATAGAATATAAGGCAGGGAAGGAGATATGGCATATTTCAGGGGAGGGAGAGAGAACCACTAGGTTGAAATTATCAGCTTCAATATCAGGCCAGTAATGATCAGTTTCTGGGCCACAGCAGCCTTGGTCCCAGACCTCCATAGTTCTGTCTCAGGGTAAGAGATGGTGAAAGGGAACACTTGAATTAGACGTTAGCTCACCCTTGCCAGTATTCTCTCCCTGTAAAGGAGAATTGATTGAACTTATCAAGAATGAAGCAGGGCACCTCTGGGTTTCAGCCTCCAAGCAGTCACACCAGTTCTTCATTTCACAGATTACCAAATAGACCTCAAGGGATGTACAACAGGTTCACCAAGCTTAGGTAGTAGCAGACTAAATATTAAAAAGTGCTGTTCAAAGTGCAGTTCTCTGTCAGCCTCTGGCTCGTAAACTTTCTTTTCCTTGTCCTCTCACCTATTTTATCTCTTTCACCTTGCCAAATTTAAGCAAAACACATTTAGAAATTTTATAGCATTTTGACAGAGAAATTTTAAAAGGTTAGAGCTTATATTTTGTTTTGTCTCTACATTTATTTTTTTGTATTTTACTTCAGCAAATGTTATAAAAGAAGGAGTGTGAGACAGTGTGGAAAGTCAACAAATAAGCTAGTTATTTTCCAGAATCATTTTGGAAAGCCCTGTGCCGAAGTACTGATCGTGTAACTTAGAGCTATTTCAAAATCTCCCACATGCCACCATGAGTGCCTGTTGTGTGCTGGGCACAGTGCTGGGGACCTCAGTCTCAGAAATCATCTGTGCCCTCACAAAGCTTACAATAGAGTGAGACTATATATCTGTCTTTGTATTAGTTATTTTACCCTTAACTCTTAACCTTAATTTTAATTTTGACAGTTATTTCTATTAGCCTCTGTCCTCTACCTCCTCTTTCCCCCTCTTCTGTCACCAGATTTCCCCCTTTTCTCACCCTACAGAAGAGAAACAAAATCTATTGCCTCCCTAGCCCTTAGCCCCTTTGGAGTTTGGCTGGTGGACTAAAGAGAGAACCACACAGACCAAAAAGCCGAGAATATACCCAGCTTATAAGCTCAAATAAGCACCAGAGATTCAGCACCAAACAATCTCAAAGGAATAACAGAAGGAGAAGTTCTGTGCACTCAGGAGAGATGACTTCTACTTCCCAGAACATATTATGGTCAAACAAAGTAAACCTTCAAAACACACAAAGGCGCAGAATCTATAGGGCCCCACAGAGCAAAGCCCCGCAACAAATAACTCCAAGGACAATCAATTCTTGTTGTTGTTGTTGTTGTTGTTAGGTGCCATCTCAATTCTTAGAGATCTTTTATTTGGAATTCAGAGTCATGGTTATAAACAGGCTAAGAGAATTAAAATGAATACTACAAGCACCCTGGAAATCCTTGAAAAGAAGGTATCTCATTTGGAATCTGTTCTATCATCCCAGTTAGAAATGATAAGTAAAAACCAAGCAACTCTCCTTGAACCTCAATCCAAGTTAACTGAATTGAACTCGGCTAAAGAATCCTTTTCATCGAGACTGGATGAATCTGAGCTGAGGATTTCTGATTCTGAAGATGCCATAAATGAATTTAAATACAAACAGTCAGAAATGGAATCAATGATAAAGGTATTTAAAAAAAGATTTCCAGGAGAACTCAAATAGAATGAAAAAACGAAACAAGAATTCAGGGCATCTCTGAAGGAGAAGAAAGATCCACTGGAGGCCTTCAAAATCTAGTAAAGGATATCCTCAAGAAAAACTTTCCAAAGATAGTACAGGAAATGGATATATACACCACTGAGACATTCAGGACTCCTTTGAAGGCCAACTTAAGTAGATCATCCTCGAGACACGTCATCACTCACATGCTGTCATTAGAGACCAGGGAAGCTATCCTGTAAGCAGAAAGACAGAAATCCCTCATTACTTATAAAGCAAAACCTATTAAAATTACTGCAGACTTCTCCATAACAACATTGAAAGCTAGTAAGGAATGGACACAGGTGATTCAAATCCTAAAAAAAAACAATCTCCAGCCAAGACTAATATATCCAGCAAAATTATCTTTGAAAATAGATGAGGAGTATTAGACATTTAATGACATTGATGCTTTTAAACGATATGCATCCACCAAACCAGCACTGGAGAGGATTGTAAATCAACTACCACATCCAGGAGAGTTAAGACAACCCTATAAAGTAAAACAAAGAACTGGTTAACTGAAATTAGTGCAACCCAACAAAGGACCAAAGCAAACATGATTCATAAATAACATCTGATGATTGGGTATATAACAATACATGCTACTCAATAATCACTATTAACGTAAATGGTCTTAACTCACCAATTAAGAGACAGAGACTGGCTAACTGGTTTGGGCCTGTGTCTGAGTTTCACCTTTCCATGCAGAGGGTCACTGAGCACTCGTGCCTGAGCACAGGGAAGAACAAGGTGTCCCTCTCTGGGGTCTCAGTAAGGGTCCAGACCCACAGACTCATGGGCTCTGAGGAGCTGCAAGAGCCTCTCGTTTGTTACCGCAGCAGTTGGAGGAAGCATTTCTACTAAGATAAGTATTAAATAGAACCAGAACTGTGGTGCTCTGTTACTATCACAAAGAAGCACTCTAAATTATTGCTGGTTGTTGAGGATCTGTTGGATAACCGGGTCTGCTACTAAGGAGGAGAGCTGTATTTCTTATGTTTTAAGTTGTTCAGGAAATGTGAATCAATTTTTTAAAGAAAGAAAAAAGCTTACTCTGAGATTCGTGTGCTGTTGCCTGTAACTGTGGGAATTACAAGTTGCTTGGAGCAGCTGCTTAAGTGTATTTTCCTACTCAGGTCTATACTTCTGCCATTTTCTTTTCTTCTTAAAAAACATCATTATATATTAAAGTGTTTTTAGTATTTTATATATCAGAGAATAAAAACTTTTTTCTTTTGAGTTAAAAAAAAACACAAACCATCAATATGTGGTATTCAAGAAACTCATCTAACTCACAAAGACTGGAATAAACTGAGAGTTAAGGGCTGGAAAAATGTATACCTAGCAGGGGGGGGGACAAAAGAAAGCAGGTGTTGCAATACTAATTTCAGATAGATTAAATTTCATTCCAAAACTAATTAGAAGAGACAAAGGAGAACATTACATTTTAATACAAGGAACAATCGAACAAGAATCAACACGCTCCTTAATATTTATGCCCAAACATAGGGGCACATAGCTTTATAAGACAAACTTTATGGAATATAAAGAACTTTATTGGACCAGAATCAATAATAATGGGTGATTTCAATACCTCACTTTTGTCAAGAGACAGGTCATCAAAACAAAAAATCAACAGAGAAACAGCAAATCTAATCTCCATCCTAAACTAATTGGACCTCACTGATATATACAGAATATTTCATCCACACAATGAGGAATATACATTCTCCTCAGCTTGACATGGAACGTTTTCTAACATAGGTCATATACTAGTCCACAAGAACTCCCTCAACAAATACAAAACAGTAGAAATTATCCTCTATTCCTTATCAGATCACAATGGGATAAAATTGGAGCTCAAGAGCAAGAATAACTCCAGAAACTTTACAAACTCATGGAGACTGAATAATACACTGCTGAATGACCCATGGATTACTGATGAAATCAAATTGGAATTTAAAAAATTCCTACAATCAAATGATGATGAAAACACATCATACAAAAACATATGGGATACAGCAAAGGCAGTTTTAAGAGGGAAGTTCATAGCATTAAGTGC
>VMDO01020672.1:18559-37148 GCA_007922755.1 Pedetes capensis
AAAAAATATGAAAATGCAGAAGAAATGGACAAATTTATTAACATGTATGACCTACCAAAGCTAACCCCAGAAGACATAACTGACTTAAACAAGTCCATTACATATACAGAAATAGAAAAGGTAATACAAAGTCTCCCAACAAAGAAGAGCCCAGGTCCTGATAGATTCACAGCAGAATTTTACCAAACTTTTAAAGAAGATATAATACCTGTCTTCATCAAATTATCCCCAAAAATAGAAAAGGAGGGAACACTCCCAAATTCATTCTATGAAGCTACCATCACCCTGACACCTAAACCAGGAAAAGATTCATCTAAGATAGAGAATTACAGACCCATCTCCCTCATGAATCTAGATACAAAAATATTTAATAAAATTCTGGCAAACAGAATCCAGCAGCATATAAAAAAGATTATTCACCATGACCGAGAGGGATTTATAGCACAGATGCAAGGCTGGTTTAATATACAGAAATCAATTAATGTAATCCAGCATATCAAGAAACTGGCAAACAAAAACCACATGATTATCTCAATTGATGCTGAAAAGGCCTTCGACAAAGTTCAACACCTTTTCATGATAGAAACACTGGAGAAGATAGGTATAAACTTAATTTCATAAAAGCCATTTATGATAAACCTACAGCCAACATTATATTAAATGGAGAAAAACTGAAACCATTTCCTCTTAGATCTGGAACAAGACAAGGATGTCCTCTCTCTCCTATTCTATTCAACATAGTAATTGAAGTCCTGGCCAGGGCAATCAGACAAGAGAAAGAAGTAAAAGGGATACAGATTAGCAAGGAAGAGGTCAAATTATCCTTATTTGCAGATGATATGATCCTATATCTGAAAGACCCCAAACCTCAACCAGAAAACTGCTAGAACTAATTACCTCCTTCAGCAAAGTCGCAAGCTACAAAATTAACATGCAAAAATCAATAGATTTTCTTTACACCAATTCCAAACAGGAAGAGAAGGAAATTTCAGGAAAAATACCATTCATGATAGCTCACCAGTAAATTATTTACCTTGGAATCAATCTAACCAAAGACGCTTCAGATGTCTACAAGGAAAATTTGAAAACATTAAAGAAAGAAATAGCAGAGGACACTGAAAAATTGAAAGACCTTCCCTGCTCCTGGATAGGGAGAATTAATATAGTAAAGATGGCTATCCTGCCAAAAGCAATCTATAGATTTAATGCAATACCCATTAAAATTCCACTGACTGACTTTACAGAAATAGAAAAAATGATCCAAAAATTCATATGGAACTACAAAAGACCACGTATAGCCAAAACACTTTTAAACTGCAAATCTAATGCAGGTGGAATCACAATCCCTGACTTCAATCTATGCTACAGGGCAGTGGTTGCAAAAACAGCTTGGTACTGGCACAAAAATAGGCCCGAAGACATCTGGAACAGAATAGAAGATGCAGATATACCTCAACACACCTATATCCACCTTATTTTCAACAAAGGAGCAAAGCAATAAACTGGAAAAAGGACAGCCTCTTCAACAAATGGTGCTGGGAAACATGGTCATCTACATGCAGAAAAATGAAAGCAGATGCCCATCTCTCAATATACATGAGAGTTAACTCAAAATGGATAAAAGATCTCAACATAAAACCAGAAACTTTAAAACTTATAGAAGGCAAGATAGGCAATTCACTCCATCATATAGGCATAGGACAGTATTTCCTTAATAGGAGTCTAAATCCTCAAGAAATTGCAACAAGAATAGATAAATGTGATTACATGAAATTAAAAAACTTCTGCACAGCAAAAGAAACAATTAACAGAGGCAAGGAAACCCCCATGGAATGGGAAAAAATCTTTGCATTTTATATATCAGATAAAGGTCTAATTACTAGAATTTATAAAGAACTCAAGAAAAAAACTCCCAAAAAACAAATAACCCAATACACAAATGGGTAAAGGAACTGAGTAGACAGTTCTGAAATGAAGAGGTCCATAAAGCCATGAAACACATGAAAAAATGCTCAGTATCCCTAGCCATTAGGGAAATGCAAATTAAAGCAACTCTGAGATTTCACCTTACACCAGTAAGAATGGCCAGGATCAATAAAACAAATAACAACAAATGCTGGCAAGGTTGTGGCAAAAAAGGAACACTCTTACATTGTTGGTGGAGCTGTAAATTGGTCCAACCACTGTGGAAATCAATACACAGATATCTTACAAAACTGAAAATAGATCTACCATATGACCCAGCTATAACACTACTGGGAATTTACCCAAAGGAAGATGGATCATCATACCACCGAGACACCTGCATCTCCACGTTCAATTCTGTGCTTTTCACAATAGCAAGGATATGGAATCAACCAAAGTGCCCTTCAACAGAAGAATGGATAAAAAAAACTATGGTACATATACACAATGGAATACTACTCAGCAATCAAGAAAAATGAAATAAGGTCATTCGCAGCAAAATGGGTGGAATTAGAGAAAATTATTTTAAGTGAACGAACACAAGCTCAGAAAGAGAAACACCACATGTTCTCACTCATATGTGGGAGTTGAATCAAAATTATAAGAAGGAAACCTATTCAAAGGTTGGGTCAAAATAAAACAAAACAAAACAAAAAATCTAAGAATGGTGTCAATATAAATGGTCTAGAAAATGCATGCAATTGTTCTGACAAGATAATAACAAAGTTCACTACAGGAAAAGTTTCTATCTTAAACAGAACTGGAACTCAAGTACATATAGAAAAATATTACCAAGTAAATGATAGAGAAGACTTAGATGGGGAGGGTAAGGGGGAAGCATACAAGAGGGTAAGGGGCACCTATATGAATAATGTACATCAAAATGCATATATGGAAATGTCACAATGAAAACCATGTCAGAATTAATCACATTAAGGTGTACATTAAAAATGTCCCATAAAAAAATCCATATGAGGGACCCCACTTGAGGGCTCTTAACAACACAAGTCAGCTGAGGGATGATTCCTTCCTTTAAAAGAAGAATGTCTGATAGATTTGCAACCTGAATTGAAATTTTCATCTCTTGAAAGTTGATAAAGCAGAGAGAAAGAAAATCCAACTTATATTGCCCAATTGTTTGTAAAGGGAAATCACAGTCACTCCCTAGCTCCAAAACCTTCAAAGGCCAAAAGCTGTTGGCTAAATAAAGTACAAGTAGCAAGCACCCTCTGCAGTCAGGCTTAGTAGCAGCTATTTACCTACAAAAAGTGGGATGGGTAGGGTAAAGCAGATCATTTACCTGAGGCCATACTCTAAGCCACTTACTGTATAGTGTTACTCCATTTTATCCTCACAAACATTACATCATAGAAATATTGAGAGCATTGAATAAGGTAAAGGTTCACTGCTTTGCACAAATATTTAAATTGATATTTAATTGTAGGGACACGCTCTGCTCCAGCCTGGGGGCGAAACCCCACAAGGAACATGTGACGGAGACCCACTAATCTTGAGTTGGTTTTGATGATGGAATACCACACTCTGGGAGGCTGGATGGATGAAAACAGCTCACCTTTATTTCTCCAACAGCCGCTGTGCTTAATGATGTTGTTCCTCAACAGCTCTGCCGACAACAGCTCAGTGATACAGCTCAGTGTACAGCTCTGTCAGTTGAGGCTCAGCCCAGCTTGGTCTCCCTGTTCCACCCAGTAGCTCTTGTTATCCATCCAGCTCTCCAAGCTCTTGCATACCATGCTAATAAGCATTTGGTTAGCCAATCAGGGGCTAGGCAATCTCTGACTGGATGATAGGGCAGAACCAATCAGGTGCTGTCTTGCCATCATTGTAGCCAATCAGTGATGCTAGGTGACTGGCCAATCAGGAGACATATTCAAATGGTGTGAAAGGGAGTAAACTATCAGAGGGCTAGAGAGTGGAGGAGAAACACACCCTGGCTGCATTGAGTAGGGGGGGATGTGGGGGGTAGGGGGGTGGGAATCCTGCCTCAAACTCTTGACCTTGACCTGGTAAGCTCGAGTTGGGTGTGCCACAGCAAGCAGTTTGGGGGCCATCTTGCCCTGACTTCATGGGCTCAAGCCAGGTGTGCCAACACCGAGCCGTTGACTGAGTTCTGGGCAAGCCTTAGGCCTTGAGGTGGGCTAGATAAGCATTGAACCAAGCAGACTCAGAGTCATGCTCTTTTGCTTCTTCTCTAGCCTGTATCCCTACATGTTTAGAGCAGTTCCTAAGAGAGTAAGCCGTCAATGAATGTGAGAAATTATTAATATTGGTGTAGGCTAGCATAGGGAAAGAAAAAAGCATTTCTCTTAAGATGAGAAAATTGATGTTCATTAATTATTAATGTGTTTTCCCAGACCGAGAGCAGTGCTAGCATTTTATGTAATGCATAAGTCCTTATTCTTTCCACTATACCAGTCTCTCTGCTATGACACTTCACTCTTCAATTCAAATTGACTCTTTACTATTCCCCAAAATTCATCGCAAACTTTCCATACATTTTACCTCTGTTTAAGCTTTCAACCTCTCTTATATTGCCCTACTTTTATCTTTACTTTCTGAAAGTAAAGAATCAGCTGAAACTAATGATCATTCCATTCTCTGCCCAACCCGTGTGTTTTCCAACTGCTTTCACACTTCCTCTCTAGAACCAATACAGAGCAAATGTGTTGATCAAAGTTATCCTGACTTGTTTGCTTTTTCATCTGCATGGTTATTGTTATTGTGAGGTGCTGACAAGTCAGGTCCCACTCATAGTGATCCTATGTATAACAGAATGAAACACTCCCCAATTCTGTGCAGGCACATGATCTTATTTATGTTTAAGCCCATTATTGCAGACACTGTGTCAATCTGCCTAGTGGAGGGTCTTTCTTTTTTGTTGTTGCTTACCTGCCACTCTCTCAAACATAATGTCTTCCCAGGACTGGTCCCTCCTGACAAAATGTCCAAAATGTATAAGATGCAGTCTAGCCATCCTTGCTTCCAAAGAGCATTCTGGTTGCACTTCTAGGACAGATCTATTGGTCTTTTGGTAATCCATGGTATATTCAATATTTGTCTCCAGCACCATAATTAAAAAGCATCAGTTCTTCTCCTGTCTCTCTTATTCACTCTCTAGCTTTCACAACCATATGATGTGGCTGAAAATACCATGGCACGAGTCAGGTGCACCTTCATATTCAATGTGACATCTTTACTTTTCAACACTTTAAAGATGTCTTTTGCAAGCTCTTTTCCCAATGCAGTATATCTTTTGATCTCTTGACTGCTGCTTCAGTGGATGTTGATTATAGAACCAAGGAAAGAAAAATCTTGGACAACCTCAATCTTTTCTCTGTTTATCATGAAGATGCATCCTGACCCAGTTGTAAGGATTTGGGGATTTCTTGATGTTGATGCTATCTATACTGAAGGCTGTATTCTTTGGTATTCATGAGTAAATCTTTTAAATCCTCTTCACTTTCAGAAAGCAGAGTTGTGTCATCTACATAATGCAGATTGTTAATGAGTCTTCCTCTAATCTTGATGCCAAATTTTTCTTTATAAAGTCCAGCTTCTCAGATATTTGCTCAGCAGAGATTGAAGAGGTATAGGGAAATGATACAGCCTTGACACATAACTTCCTTGGCTTTAAACCAGGTAGTGTCTCTTTGTTCTATTCAAACAACTGCAGCCTGGTTCATTTACAGATTCCTCATGAGTACAATTAGGTGATCTGGTATCCTCATTCTTTGTAGTGTTATCCATAATATGTATGATCTGCACAGTCAAATGCCTTTGCACAATCAATAAAACATATATAGACATCTTTCTGATATTCTCTGATTTCAGTTAATATTCATCTGACATTAGCAATGATGGTTCCATGCCCTCTTCTGAATCCTGCTTGATTTCTTAGCAGTTCCCTGTCAATATACTGCTGCAGTCACTTTTGAATGATCTTTAGCAAACTTTTATTTGCATGTGAAATTAATAATATTGTTCCATAATTTCCACATTCAGTGGGATCCCCTTTCTTGAGAATAGGCACAAATACAGATCTTTTCCAGTCAATTGGCCAGGTAGTTGTTTTCCAAATCTGTTGGCATGAACAAGTTAGCACCTCCAGTGCTGCATCTGTTTGTTGAAACATTTCTATTGGTATTCTATCAATTCATGGAGCCTTGTGTTTTGCCATTTTCCTCAAGGCAACTTCTACTTCATCTTTCAATACCATTGGCTCTTGATCATATGCAACCTCTTGAAATGGTTGATCATCCACCAATTCTTTTTGGTATAATGACTCTGTGTATTCCTTCCATCTTCTTTTGATGTTTCCTGTGTTGTTTAATATTTTCTCTGTAGAATCTTTTAATATTACCCCTCAAGGCTTGAATTTTTTCTTTTCTTTAATCTTGAGAAAAACAGAGCATGTTCTTCCCTTTTGGTTTTCTGTCTCCAGCTCTTTGCACATGTGATTATAATATTTGATGTTGCCTTTCCGAGCTGCCTTTTGAAGTGTTCTATTTAGTTCTTTATCTTCCTCATGTCTTCCTTTTACTTCAGCTGCTTGATATTCAAGAGCAAGTTTCAGAGTCTCTTTTGACATGTAATTTGATCTTTTCTTTGTTCTTGTCTTTTTAATAACCTTTTGTTTTCCTCATAAATTATATCTTTGATATCATGCTACAACTCATCTGATCTTCATTTGTTAGTGTCAAATACATCAAATCTGTTCTTGAGGTGGTCTTTGAACTCAGGTGGGATATATTCAAGGTCAGACCTTGGCTCTCATCTGGTGAATTCCATGTGTATAGTCACCATTTATGTTGGTGAAAGAAAGTATTTGCAATGAAAAGGTCATTTATCTGACAACATTCTATCATGTGATCCAGCATCATTTCTGTCACCAATGCCACATTTTCCAACTGCTGAGCCACCTTCTTTTTTTTCTAGCTTTTGCATTCTAGTCACCAGTAATTATTGGTACATCCTGATTGCATGTTCAATCAATTTCAGACTTCAGAATCTGGTAAAAATCTTCCCTTTCTTCATTTGTGGCCTTAGTGGTGGGTGCTTAAATTTGAATAATAGTCATATTAACTGGGCTTCCTTGTTTGCATATGGATATTATTCTGTCACTGACAGCATTGAACTTCAGGGCAGATCTTGAGATGTCTTTTTTGATGATGAATGCAATCCTATTTCTTCTTAATCTGTCATTCCCAGAATAGTAGACCATATGATTATCTGATTCAAAATGGCCCATGCCAGTCCATTTTAGCTCACTGGTGCCTAGAAGATCAATGTTTATGCATTCCATTTACCTTTTGATGATTTCTAATTTTCCTAGAATCATACTACATACATTCCACATTCCAATTATTAATGGACATTCACAATTATTTCTTCTCATTTTAAATCATGTCACATAAGCAAGTGGAGGTCCCTAGGGCTTTGCTCCATTCCCCTCATTAAGGTTGACTCTTCTTTGAGGAGGTAACTCTTGCCCAGTTGTCTTTTAAGTGTCTTCCAATGGGGGGGAGTTCATTTTCTAGCACTATATGTGACAGTGTTTCTCTACTATTCATAGGGTTTTCAAAAGTTAATTGCTTCAGAAGTGGGTTAGCCATGTCCTTCTCTTTTGTCTGTCTTAGTCTGGAATTCAGATGAAACCTGTCCACCATGGGTGACCTTGCTTGTATCTATAATATCAGTGGTATTGCTTTCATCATCATAGCAACATGCATGCCCACAGAGTACAGCAAACTGACAGACATGTGGGGGTCATATGCACTATGACACTATTATTTCTGAGCTTTTAAAGGCAGAGGACAGACCCATATTTTTTACATATTTTAATATTCACTTTAATAAGTATTTATTGATTCTCTACTATATACGGGACTATGGGTACATGTAGTGGGATCTAAAATGTATAGGTTAGAAAAAAAGAGATATATGACCATAAAAATTTAATAAATTCTAGCCGTCCAATAAAGACAACTTTACAAAAGAGCAACCTGCCTCCCTAAAAACACATAGAAGAAGATTATTTATGTTATAACAGCTCAACTGATAATTAAGTTTCTAATGCAATTCCTATGCTTTTCTTAATCTGGGGCAGCAGTATCCTTATACATTTTTATTAGGATTTTGTATGTAATCTTGGGTTTTATTTTTCCCCATCCTTCAGATTTTTCCATACTCCTCCTCCATAATACCATTCCTTAGGGATAAATGCAAAGACATTTCAGCCTTGGAGACTTGCAAGACAAATCTTCTAAGTGTGATAATAAAAGACCCAGACAAGACCTATCCAATGTGCTCTTAGAGATTCCCAGGCAACACTGCTTCCTCAGAGACCAAGGGATGGAGCTGTTTGTAAATTCCTTTTGGCATTCTCTCCTCACAGCCTGATCATCCTCCCATTTCCTCAGAGTCAAATGACATTTGATTCATTGGAAGCTTATTTGGCTTTCTTATCAGTGTTCCTCCCTGGATTACATTATCTTGTTTTATCACAAGGCCAACTCTTTCTATCAGATAACTCATAGTCTTTTCTCTATTACACTATGCCATTAGGCTTACCTCCCTCACACAGACTATCAACTTTGGAATGTTACACATATTTTATTATTTTTCTGTTCATGATGAACATGCTGAGTTTTGAAAAGAAACTCATTGCCCATTTAATACAAAGTGTTGGTGTCAATTGAGCCATTTAGCTATATTTTATAAGCCCTTTAAGCATATTGCTTTTGTTAATTAGACATTTATTTCTAACACCATTCAAAGAACTCGTGGAAAAATCCCTTTAAAAGTAAGATGCAAGGTTTCAAAGTTATTCTACCATGGTTTGAGCAAATTGAGGGCCAGGTCCAGATTCCTGCAACCTCTCTTCTCTCAATCAGTGTAGGAATTCATAGACAATGTTAGACTGATACATGAGGCAGCCTTAAGCACAGCTGCTGTGGTAGCCCTTACATGTGATCTTCCTCTGGAATTCCACATCAGAGCTCGCCAAACACACTCCATTGCCATTAGAATAAAATGCTATCTCCCTACAGAGCCTGACCCTACCCTTCTTGGCACGTCCAAACCCACTCCCCTCTTCCCACTAAATCCCAGTCACACTTGCCTTCTTTCTGTACCTTGTCTTGGCCAACCTCACTCCCACATCAAGACCATGAGCTTATACTCCTTTTCCCTGCCATGATCTTCCTTTAGACCATCATGTGGCTACCTGTTCTCATCCTTTAGGTCTTGGTTCCAAAACAAGGTCTTCCCAGAAGCCTTTGCGAGTCCACTATAGCTAAAGCCTCCTTGTTCCCCTTGCCTCCTCCACCTTCCCCCAGTCACTTGACCTATTGTCCCCTTTCATAGCACATGTCAATATCTGAAATATTACTTATTTATGTTGTTTTACTTATCATCTGTCTCCCTCCACCAAGATGTTGTTGTTGTTGGGTACCACTGAGTTAGATCCAACTCATAGCAACTCTATGTACAACAGAATGGAACATTACCCAGCACTGGGCCACATACATGATCTTTTTTATGTTTGAGCCCAATGTTGAAACCACTGTGTTTCTTCACATTTTGAGTTGTGCCACATCAACAAAATGAGGCACTAGGGGCTTTACTCCATTCCCATCATTAAAATCAACTCTATTTTGAGGAGGCAACTCTTCCCAGTTGTCCTTTGAATGTCTTCCACCCTGGGGGGACTCATTTTCTGGTACTATCTGACAGTTCCCTGCTATTCATGGGGTTTCCAATGGCTAATTGTTTCAGGAATGGGCTGCCAGGTCCTTCTCCCTAGCTTGTCTTAGTCTGAAAGCTCAGCTGAAACCTGTCCACCAGGGGTGGCCCTGCTGGTATCTGAGGTACTGGTGCATAGCTTTTAGTATCACCGCACCACATAAGCCTCCACAGCAGGACAAGCTGACAGGTAGGCAGGGGCCACCAGGATGTAGGCTGCATAAAAAACAAAAAGGACTCATGTTATCTGTAGCTGTATTCACAGCATTCAGGGCAGTGCCCGCCAAAGTAGGCACTACATAAACAGTAAGTCAATAAATATTTATTTAGAAGAGAGACAAAGCACTGTCCATGATAAGATCAAGAAAGAAGGCAATTATCAACAGATGTGGGCTCCACCCTGCTGTTCTAAGTAATCAATGCCCCATTCTGAAAAAACCCAGCCTTGGGATTAATCTGCCCTCCCTATGTCCTTTAGCAAAACAGTTGGTTGCTAGGCAGTTGCTAAGAGATCCATGAAGGGGTCTCACCTTTCTTTATCATGTAAGAGGCTTCTCAGTCTTTTCTTAATCCATTATAGTACTATCTCTGAAAAGACTTCAGATATGTAATGTTCTCCCTCCTAATATATTTCTATTGATGTTTAACAGCCCAATCAGACTGTCTTGATGACCAGATTTCCCCCTTGTTTGGAAGACCTTTGATATAATGCAGAGTGACTCAATGACTTGGTCCTCTTCCTATAGTTTGGAGGATGTTCATTCACTCCCCATGTACTTATAATGTTACTAAGTTCTAGGCATCTTTCTTACCTGGCCATAAGACAGTCCAAACAATGTTTAGAGGAGTAAAGATCTCATAAAACTCACATTCTAGTAGAAGTTATCAGACAACAAGCAAAAATAATTTCAAGTGAATTATATAATATTCTCAATGTAATAAGTGCTACTGAGAAAACTGTATGAGGATATAGGTATAGGAAATGCATCAGGGAAAAGGATCATAATTTAAACAAGATGGTCACAGAAGACTTCATTGAAATAGAGATATTTGAGTAGACTTCAAAGAGCTGAGAGAGCAAGTCATGGGGGAAGAACATTCTAGGCAAGAGCAAAGGTGAATGTAAAGGAATAGCAAAAAAGCCGAGGATATGGCTGGAGTAAAGTAAGCAAGGTGGTAAATTCAGGGACGTGGAGGTAGGAGAGGAAGTCAGAGATGAGAGGGGGCCAGATCATAAGACTGAAGGACTGTGGCTGTACGGACATTTGTTCCTACTCTGAGAGAAATGGAAGCTCTTCAGAACATTGAGGACAAAGGAACAACCTGCTTAACCTTGTGTTTTAACAGGATCACTCTATCTGCTGATTAATAAGAGACTGTAGGAAACAACAGCAGAAGTAGTCAGGCCAAGAAGTTAATGCAATAATCCAGGAAAGAGTTGATGGACTTTGTAAGAACGTGGTGACATATGGCTACCGGAAGTGTTTGAATTGTGAATGTTTGTTGACACATCACCATACACTCATAAAAGGAGAAGCCTTATGCCAGAGTGAATAAGAGCACCACCCCCAAAATCAGATGATATGGAATTCATATCCTGACTTTGACAGCTCCTTGATGCTTGGATTTATACAAGTTACTGGTCCTCCCTAAATCTTGACTTATGTTTTTTGTTAAAAATAAGTATACTGAAGTTGTGCTACATCTTCTATCAAATAGATCCTACATTTTAAAATGGCTCGAACATGAGATCATTTTATTTCTAAATCATACAGTGTATGACAAAGGTATCTCTAATCACTGCATTCTGTTTCATAAAAATTAATTCAGGAACTCAAGCTATTTCCAAATCATGGATCTACTAATTCTTCAGTAGACAGATCTGAGCTCTCCCTAGGCATGGATTTCCATCTAGCCAATTGGAGTAAAACATTAGGCTTATTTGTGGAAATCTCTTAATGGGCTGGACCTAGAAGTAACATAGGTTCCTGACCTCAGTACTTGGTCTCATAGTCACTCCAACTATGAGGGAGGCTGGGAAACTTGGTCTCATTCTGTGCCTGTGTAAAAGAGAAAACAGATTTAGTGAGCAACTGATCAGTCTTTACTAGCAGTCTCTGTCAGAGGACTATCTAGTTGTATTAGGCATGATGACATTTGTGAAGGACTTCGGGGACCTGATGGTTATTAATTCAGAGATGGACAAAAAGAAGAGCAAACTACATCTACAGTTGCTTCTTCCACTATCCAATTCAGAGTGACTTCTGCCTGTTTGGTAGGAGGAAAGCTGATGTTCCACACCACAAAATTTGTTCAATTGAAGTGTATAATTAAATGAATGTTGGTAAATTTGTAGAGTTTTACCACCACCACCCCAATCCAATTTCAGAACATTTCCATCAGCCGAAAAAGTACCCTCCTGCCCATTTACAGCCATCCTCACCTCCCCACAAACAGCCAATACTCTGACTTCTGCTTCCATAAATTTGCCTTTTAGAACATCATATATAGATGAAATCATACAATAAATATGTGATCTTCTGTGACTTGTGTCTCTCATTTATCATAGCATTTCAGAGGTTCATCTGAGTTGTGGAATCTCTCAGTGGATCATGCCATTTGGATTTTTGAAAAATATGAAGAGCACATTTTTGTTTATGCATTTGTCAATGGATAAGCATTTGGACTATTTCCAGTATTTTGCTGTTGTGAGTCACTTTGAGCAGTGCTACTCATCCTTGCAATGGTAGTCAGATGCTTTCCTCACAACAGTTTTGTCCCAAGAGTTGGTGGCATTTACAGTAAGAGAGTGGGAGAGTGAAAAGATAGTCATAGTTGATACTAAAATGATTTGAATTTGTGTCTTGCTTCTTTTTTTCTGAGCTACCTAACATTGTGGGAGAGGATGTGGCAATCCACTCCCAAGGCAATCCTGAAACAATCAGCCATTGAAAACCCTATGAGGGTCACTGTGAGTTGGACATGACTCAACAGCACCTAACAACAACCTGACATTAGACAACAACCTTTCACTTGCTGGTGGTAAAAACCTAGAATATTTGATACATTTGATTCTCTGCAAATTCCCATTCCATTGCTCTCCAGTGTTTTCTATCCTTCTCTATGATAAAATCAGAGCCTCCTGTAAGTCCCCACACAAGCTGGGCCAAAACTTCCAATACGGACATGAATTTTTTTCTTATTTTGGCTATTTCAGGGGGGTTGGACATAGGACCTCACATATACTTTGCAAGAGCTGTACCAGTGAGTTGTATCTGCAGCCTAGTTTTTACTTTTTTTGCATCAGGGTCTCATTTAAGTCACACAGGTTGCCTCTGGCCTCAAATTCACAATCCTCCTGCCTCAGCCTCCCTAGTCACTGGGATTACAGGTGTGCACCACTGCACCTGAATTTAGCATGGATTCTTTAACCAATAATGTGAAACAAGGGTGCTTTCAATGTGTAGTTTGAGGAAAGCCATTTTCTCTACCTCAGTCTACTCTGTTGTTGTTCTTAGGTGCCGTCGAGTCAAGTCCGATTCATAGCGACCCCCATAGGGTTTTCAATGGCTGTTTTGGGATTGCCTTGGGAGTGGGTTGCCACGTCCTTCTCCCATTTAGTCTTCTCTATTGACCCACAAAATAGAACTTCTCTCTCAGAAATGTTGGTTGGAGACATCTACCTTTCCTTCTAGAGCTCATCTTTTCCTCTCCACAGAAAGAGGAGTGGCTTATCTGTCAGAAACGTTGAAAAGTCTGATATATTCATTGACCCATATTGTTCCAGTAGCCAGGGGTAACCAAGACACTGTACCCAGGTGGTGTCCTCCCTGTAATCCCTCTTGTTTGGGGATTCCTGGTCTGACACAGTGAGGCATTGTTATTTGAATAAGTAACTGCTCTGGAGGCTTTGCTGCTCAAGTTAATCCAAATATAACTCTGGAAAATAAATATTAGGAAGTCCAAATACACCACATTCAAATTACATTTACCAATCTTAGCTTTGCTTTTGGTAAAGCTGACATTTCAGTTTTCTGACTCCTGTGCCTGGTTCTTAATCAGCTGCCATTTTGAGAGGTAAAGCGTGGGATTAATTCCCTCAAGCTCAACATGTGGAGGTTGTTTGTCCTTTCAGAAAGACACAGCTGGGAATATATTTAGGCAGACCAACTTTGTAGTCTTTTTTCCTTCCATGTGTGGTAGACTCTTCTTAGGACTAACCACCCAGTAATGCAATATTATCGTCCTATCACTTAACACAAGTTCGTCCAATCTCTCTTGGGTTTCCCAAAGGAATTCATTAGCTTTCTTTCTCCAAAGTAATAAATTACAGTTCAGGCCTGCCTCATTTACCACATCAGTCACTTGTTCTGTCCCTGTGATTGCTAAATTGTTGACCTACTTGGGTAGTTTTAGCTGTTCAGTCATTTGGATTTGGGGTGTTAAAACAACTGAAGTGGTCTGACTCCTTAGACTTAAAATGCCTGACTTAACCATAATGAAGATGAAAACATTCAATTTAACTGGAATACAAGTTGTAGAATCTTTTAGATGTGTGCACATGTGTGCACAAACACTGAGTGTCTCTCAGCTGCTCATCCTCCACTCTTTTCTGCTCCTCCTCCTGTCTCTCCTCTCTCTCTCTCTCTCTCTCTCTCTCTCTCTCTCTCATGCTTTCTTCCCCTCCCCTCGTGTCTCATGTTTTTCTCTCATGTTTTGCCTCTTTCCTTTTGTCTTTACCTCCTTTCTTTTCTGTCTCCCTCTTAGAGTTAGCAAGTATTCACAATAGTAGGATATGCATTTTATTAGCACTTTTTCTTTTTCATTTCACTAAGCATCAGAATCTAATAAAGACTAAAAAGAAATGGTTACCCCTGCTTCCTTGATAGTTGAGATGAGTCAGTGCACTCATTCATTCTGCATAAGGGAAAATAATTCAGTCTTGGCAGGAGTTGAGATACACGGAACTTCCCAGAGAATATTGCGAGTTCCAGCATATTACTGACATAGGACAGGTCTCTCTGTGGTCCTTAACACCATCTAAATCTTTAGAATAGTAACTTGGAGATTGCCCTACTTATTTGTGATCCAATGTTATTCTCTTGGCAGCTCTCTTTATCCTTCACCTTGCTTCGCCTCTGAGTGCTTTTGGCATGGATATTTGGGCCAAGTCCTTCAGAGAGTAGTAAATCACTAACTCTGTGAAGATCCACGATCCAAGAATGATCACTGAAGTAAGATGAAAGCTGAACATTTATGAAGTAGCAGGAGGCACATTAAAATTTTGAGCAGAGAATGGTCATCACCTTCTAGACTACATACTAGCCACTGATTATCATGGGCTCATCTCTAAGACCAGAAAATTAAAGTTGCAAGTGCCCTTATGTCCTTCCCTGAAACCTACTCATGTGAAGGTCCCATCAACACAGAAGTCACAGCTGGGCTCTCCCAAGAGATGCAATGCCATGTCAATGACACAGCAAGTGTTGGGTAAATCTCACAAAGAGTTCACAAAGTTGAGATTGTCAGCCATGATTCCATATTACAAAATTCCCATGTTGAAGACAACACTGAAGGACTCAGCTTTTGAGATTTGGGCTCATCAAAGCATATTCCTCTCAGTTCTACTGAAAATAACAAGATGCAAGACACAACAGAGCCCTGTCCAAAAGGGAATGAGGGGACATAAAATTCTCTTTACTGTGTATAAAGGAAAAAGCATAAAAAGTCTTAATTGAAACACTGTGATATTTGGAAAGCACTTTCTATTACACAACAGATTGCTCAGTACATCAAATGGTTTTGTGAAACATGGAACAATTTAATCATATGATCATTAATGCATTGCAAATTGATTTTGCTTCAGTTCCTTTTGGTTTCTTTTAAAATAAACTATTGTCCTGCTGTTACAACTCACTTTAAGATACCATATGGTCTGAATATTTGATTTTGGATTTTACTGAGACCTGGAAAACTTAGTAGAGCACAAGAGATGGGAATACTTCTATAGTAATGTATTAGATTTTTGCATTTCATTTTAATGTTTGTTGATATTAAATTCTGAAGTACAAGAATTCTTGTACAATGTTGAAAAATATCACAGTATGGAAAAATTAAACATCTTAAAGTCCTCTAAGATTGTTTGACAATGATACTTGGTCCCCAAATTTATTCATAATCTGTAAGGATTCTGTATCTTTGAATATTAAAGTATTTTGGTCTATGTTTATATTCTCCAAATTTTATTTAATAGCTTTACTTATTATAATGAGGTCATATAATTATCATCACATTTTAAGCTGACATAAAATTCTTTTGGGGCTGGGATTTAGCTCAGTTGGTAGAGGCTGCTCTGTGCTCTTTGAAGCCCTGGATTCAATTGCCAACACCACAAAAATGGGAGAAGGACACGGCAACCCACTCCCAAAGCAATCTCCAAAATAATCAACCATTGAAAACCCTGTGGATAGCAGAGAAGCACTGACATAGTGCCAGGCATGGCACAGTGTTGGGGAGTGTTTCCCTCTATTGCACATAGAGTTGCTACGAGTCAGATCTGACTCCACAGCACTCAACAACAGCAACAACCAAATGCTTTTTGTTTAGCATTCAAATAGGAAAATTCATTTTGTCATGATATATAAATTAAACAGCTACTCTGAGGCCAGTATCCCTCATTCTTTAAGCTGGACATACCACTGAAAGTAATTTTCTTTCTGAGAAATATACCAGAAGAAGAAACCACACCAACTATCAACTATATATTCTATAAAATTGTGCTGATGTTGTCAGGCCAAGTCCAGTCCTTGTGTTAGTCAGTTTTCCATCACTGTGACAAAATACCTGAGGTAATCCACTTAAAAGGAGGACTTATTTTATTTTGGCTCATGGTTTCAGAGGTCTCAGTCCATGGTTGCTTGGCTTCATTGTTTTGGGGCCTGTGGTGGGGCAGAACATCATGGCAGGGTAGGTATAGTGAAGCAAAGATACTCACCTCATGACACCCAGGAAGCAGAGAGAGAGGAAGGGGTTGGGGTCTCAATATCTCTTTCAAGAGCATGCCACCCGAGTAACTTAGTCTCCTTCCACTAGGTCCCAACTCCTAAGGTTCCACAACCTCCCAATAGCACCACAAGCTGCCAACCAAGCCCTTAGTATATGGGCTTTTGAGAGACACTTAAGATCCAAACAGCTCCTTACAGTTCATTCACTTATAGGTATAGATTGATTGCTTACAGTATATACATGTTTCTTCATCACTGATTTTTAATATAGAAAATTACAAAGTATAACATAAGAAATGTACATGTATCCACCACATGCAGTTAGCAAGTGGTAACAGTTGAACATGTTTACTTCAGCTCTGTTGGTGTAGGCCTTTGTATGTATTCTTTATTTGTTTATTACCAGGGAAATAGCACATTACTGATAAAGATTAAAGTTTCTTTTTATCCTTACCTTGTCACATTCTGATACTTCCATCTCCATAGGAAATCTTTATCATATTTGGTGTAAATTATTCCTCTGCATATTTTTATTTCTTCTCTCCAGCACTCAGGAGACTGAAGTAGGAGGATGTATGAGTTTGAGTCCAGCCTGGACTATATAAGAGAGGCTATGTCATACCCTTCCACCAATAAAAGAGAGAGAGCTACAGATATTAGAGATACAAATAACCAGATCCAATGTATTGGACTATTTTATGATTGTGTATATGTGCTTTTTATTTGTATTCATTAGATTTTTTTCAACCTATTGATGTCAATACGTATAGTTCCTTTCTTTTAATTATGATCTATTTGATTATGTAAATATACCAAAATTTATTTACTGCTCTCTTAACAGGTATTTAGACTATTTTCAGTCTTCACTATTAAAATCAATGCTCCTTATAAATGTCTCCTTGTACACAAATGCCAGTAGTTCCTCTACCAAGAAATGTGATTGCTAGATTGTCAGGGAGTGCATTTTTAATAATACTATTGTCAAATTCCTTTCCAAAATTTACACTCCTATCTGTACTATATGAAACTTCATATTTTTTGAAGTTGTTCACTTGATATTTTTAGACTTTACACATTTAGAATTTTTATATTTTATATGTTGCTAACCCATTGTATAGGAAATTATATTTCATTATCATTTCAGCTTGCATTTTATTCATTACTAACCTTTCAATACTCACTAGCCATTTGACTTTCCTTTTTCCTGAATTTCATCTTTATGTCCTTTTCCCAGTGTTTCAAAACTTCGGGTGGGGGAACCTAGGACTATGAACCAAAATGGCAAAGATCAGTTATTATAAATAAGCTAAATAAGCTCTCTTGTATCTGTTAAATTTTAATAGGCATATTCTTAGACTAAATGTGATCAAATGTTTCTTGTGACTTTAGTCTCTTCTATGTTTCATATGCCCAGAGGAGATATAAAGGTTGTTGTAGCATCTTGAAAAGTGGCACTCAAATTCCCTTTGTCCTTTGAGGTTTACAAATGACTTCTCTTATTCCTCCAAAAACAGATTTGTGGCCTCCTGAGACTGGGGTGCTAAAGGCTATTTCAGATATGCTGTATCATTCCCACATCCTCTAATGACAGTTTCTGCAGCCACATTCTTAAAATAAACCATTTATTTGTTCAATTTAATATGTACACTTGATCATCTGTAGCTTATTCAACAACGCACGTGGGTACCCATCCACAATACCCTCTTTTCTTAATTGAGTTGTCTCTTTTCCCTATTGGTTTGTAGAATTTTTGGTCTAAATTCTAGATATTAATCCTTTATTCTCTGTGTAGTAAAACTTCTCTCATTCTAGTTTATCTTTTGTTGTATGGAAACTTATTATTTAGATATAGTTAA